>JAXGGA010000325.1:0-253744 GCA_038373865.1 Uloborus plumipes
GACACTTGCTATTGGAGTTTAAAAGAAAAAATGGAAAATTTTCAAGTAAGTGACTATGCTGGACTTGAAGCAAGACTATTTTTTACCTAAGAAAGGACTTATCTTCACTACAACCAAGAAATGGTAAGATGTTAGATGAAATAACTACGTCAAACGGTCAGTAACATAAGATTCTGGAAGATGTTACTATTTTCTTCAAAAGGAACTTGAATATGTACAAAATACTCTGCTCTTCACTGGATGCTGAAATCTTTAGTTTGTTTTTATAGAATTATGTCTGTCCGGGGCTCTAGCTTTTTAATTATCTTCTATTACTATTTACGACGTCAAAAGCTACGACAATCACTGTTTAACTGTTTTATCTTTAATAAAAATATTTTTGAAAAAAAAAATTGAACCGACTTCGGAACTTCACTCAGAAAATGCTCTAAAAAGTAAAAAATAATTTTATTCTTTGAACTATACTACATTCAAACATAAGTTTTGAAGTCGGCGCAAAAAAAGCCAAATAGAATCATTCGAAACTATAAATATAAATTTAAATGAATCCAGGTTCTTTATTCGCATTCATTGAAAAATACATATACAAATATTCAGCTCTCAATTTTAAATGATTTCTCTGAAAATGTTGCCAAAATATAGTAAACATCATTTTACCTATAGTTTTTGCGCCGACTTCAAAACTTATGTTTAAATGTAGTATCGATGGAGTTCAAAGAATAAAATTATTTTTTACTTTTTAGAGCATTTTTTGAGTGAAGTTCCGAAGTCGGTTCAATTTTTTTTTTCAAAAATATTTTTATTTTAATCTTTTTAGTGTAAATGTACATATGAAATAAGGTAATGTTTCCATTGCAAAACTTCACCTAATTTTCTTAAGTAAATGCTTCATAAAATAAACTATGTAAGAAGAAAATAGAAAGTATCAACGCGTCTAAAATTTTAAACGATTGACACTAAAAAATAATCCTTGTTATTCTCTGGTATTTATTTGTGTACTAGTTTAATTAAAGGCTAAATATTAACGGCTTTTCAACTAATTTATGTTTCAAAACAACACTAGATTCTCGCAGTTCATAAAATTTCACGACGTATTACATAGGTGGCCCGCTAATGAGTTTTATGTTTGATTCAGTTAAGCCTTCATTCACAATTTTCATGATCATTATAATAACTGTTTCATATTAATCACGTTCTGTAACAATGGATTTCATATTTAATCATTTAGGACAAATCGCTTTAAATTTGAGCAAAAATTTGGAGATTTTCCTCATTTTCTTCAGAATTCCTTTATCAAACCTTATGTAAATTAAGACTAACAAAACCTGAAATATTACGAATCAATCAGTACCTGGTACGACTTTCAGTTCGTTGGAGTTCAGGAGAAAAAAGCAGGACATAGAAAGATACTCGGTTTAAAATTTTCAAAAAGACCATAGAAAGGAGTTTCATTATGCAATCCAGAGAAGCCTGGCGTTCAAAATGGTCATTATTACGATTACTGTGATCCCAATTTCTTTTTCGAAAGATTTCTGCAGGTTCCCGTTATCGAACCCGGACCACGAGAGGATGGGACCAATCGGAAAGAAAGACCTTTCTAACAAAAAAAGAATTTTTGAAATCGGTCCAGTCGTCTTCGAGTAATCTTGAAACATACCGAAAAAAAAAAATTTCTCCGACGAATTGTATAACCTCCTCCTTTGTTGAAGTCGGTTAAAAAAAAAAAAGAACATCGAACGCGAAACAGTGATCATTAAAAGACATCGACCTTAAAAAATCAATGGTAACTATCAAAAACGTCTTCTAACGAGATTGATAATGTAACGGCTGATTAACGATTAACTTTTGGTAGAATATCTCGATGATTTTTTTTTTTTTTTGAAATATAAAACATTCTCATAAAGAATAATAATGAAATAAATAATTTTTTTTAAAAAATGGCGAAAGCAAATTAGAAATATTTTAGAAACATCGAGAGCAAAACATCGATAATAAATACCAGTTCTGTTGCCTATCGTCCTATCATTCTTTTGTTCATCTGGCTCTCCACCTACATTTTCAACTATCTTAGTCTCACCCTCTGTCTTATTTATACCTATATCAATCCCTACATCTCTTTCTTTTCTCTTTGTTTTTGCGGCTAGACATATATCTGCCTCTCTGTCTTTCAATTTGTCATCTTCACATTTATTATAATAATCTTTACGTTTAACCATAACTGTTTGTATATCTACTTTTATACCTAATTCTAAATCTTTCTATCTTCCATCTTTTTGTTTATCAAATTTTTCAGTCTTCGTATTAATATTCTTATTAATCGCTATATATTTTCATATTTTAGATTTACCCCTTTCCTCTTCATTTCTACACAGTTTTCCCATTTATTTCGATATCAATATGTATTTATTCTGTACCTTTTTATCTATAACCTTTCTTAACTATTCTCTACCTTCTTATCTGTATCACATTTCTATTTATCAGTTTCCTCATCTATATGTTTATTTCATCTCTATTTTCTTTTCCAAGAGCTTGTCCACGTAACCATTTTCATTATCTTTATCGATTCTATATTTGTGTAGACATAAAAATAGAGAAAAAATATAAATGTAATCAGTACTGTATTAATGTTTAATCTCTATCTTCATATCTATTTTCTTATTCATCATCTTTCTATTTATCTTGATCTCTACATATCTTTGATTTAAGTCAACATTTCTGTAACTATATCTCTTTCACTTATCTTCCTCTTTTTACCCTTTTCTGTCCTTATCTTCATCTACCTTCCGTTTCTTTTCTTTTTCAATTTACTTATGTTTTTGTTTTCATAACTAGTTTTTTGTCGATCTGTCATTCTTACTTCCTTTTACGTAGTAAAGGAAGTATTGTGATCGCGAAAAAAAAATCACTCAACTTTGAGTCTAAATTTTGATTTTGCTCATCCCCGAATGAATGTTCAGTAGGTCTTCCGACCTATCAGCACGTGCATATGTACCTACCAACTTATAAGCAGCCGAAAAATCCTTTTCAACCTACCCCGAGTAAATTACGACGAGTTTTCTCGTGACGTCTGTATGTACGTATGTGCGGATGTATGTGGGGATGCGTGTGCGGATGTATGTGCGTATGTGTGTCGCATAACTCAAAAACTACATGGCGTAGAAGCTTCTAGCTTGGTATGTCTGAGGCTGTGAGGATGGTCTAGTTGTGCACCTCCCCTTGCGGTTGCATTTGAATGTTCCCAAGGGGGTGTTTTACCCCTTTTTTGGGGTAAATCAGTGTTAATTTTAATCCAGACTCAAGTGATATGAATTGGCGCTACCACGTGGCGATATGTCGCCAAGCTTTTGGTCGCCAAGTGTTTGACGCCAACTTGGCGACATATCGCCAAGTTGGCGACAAATTTGGCGAAAAAGTTATTTTTTAAATTTGGGTTCAACTTGGCGCTATTGGCGATATTTTGCGAAAAATTCACTGAATGATATTAAAATCAGCAATATTTAGAAAATTAACCACTGTAAAATATTTTTTTGCATTGTTTCGTGGCAGATTAGGGGAGTAAATATTTGAATTGTTACCTTGCTCGCTCCAAGCACTTTTTTTAACACTTAAGGCAACTTACTAAGAAATTTACACGTAAAAGGAAGTAGTGTGGGGTCCATACCAGATTTTTTATTTGTGCTCTTATGTACTATCGTTTTATATACCTCTGCTTCTGTTATCTTATCTTTCCATCAACATTTTTAAAGGTCTATTTTTTTTAATTTATCTTTCTATTTTCTTATTTTCCATATTTTAATTCACATATCTCTGTTTTATGTCCTTTTATCATATTTGTATTTACTAATATGATAAATGTTTTCGTATCGACCTTTCTATTTTCTCATCTATCATCGTTTTAGCTGCTTTCACTTTCACATTTACTTTTCGGTCTTCTTTTTATTTATCTTCATATCAAATTCTTCTTCTTGTTCATTCTCGTTTTATTCTAATGTCTTTATCTTTTTCTTTTCTTTTTCTTAATTTATCGATAGTTATGTCTTCAATTCTATCATTTTAATTTCTCATTCTTATGACTTTTTTTTTCTATTCATCGATTCATGATATGACATTTTCAAAACGAAATTTCTTTTCTCTCTCTCTCCCTCTTATTTGTAAATTAGTTTTTTAATTTGAGCAGATTTCCACTTTTTTCAATACGGTAGCTTTGTGAAATGTTCGAAACATCGACTGTTAAATTTTGTTAATAAATACATTTCATTGATAGTCAACTTTTAGTGTTACTCATTACCTGTATTTGTCAGCATTTTAAATACAGGGTGTCCACTCCAATCGTGGACCAATAGCTAATTTCTAAACCGTTAGAGATAAGCATATAGTTTATTTAGGAAAAAATCTCCAAATTATGAAAGGAATTTTGGGTCTATTCAATGTTTTTCAAAAAATCAAATTTTGAAAGAGTTACGAAATTTAAATTTTTATACAGCCCCCCAGTCCTATCAATCATGTTTAGTAAAACATTCTTGACACTGTAACGTTTAAAACTAAAAAAAAATCACTCTTCTACAACAAAAATTGACCGAGTTATGACGTTTTGAAAAATCAAGATTTTGAAGGATTTCGCATACGGTCCCTTAAACGATCTCTCGATGACGTCATGAAACAATGCAAAATCTTGATTTTTCAAAACGTCATAACTCGGTCAATTTTTGTGGTAGAAGAGTGATTTTTTTTTAGTTTTAAACGTTACAGTGTCAAGAATGTTTTACTAAATATGATTGATAGGACTGGGGGGCTGTATAAAAATTTAAATTTCGTAACTCTTTCAAAATTTGATTTTTTGAAAAACATTGAATAGACTCAAAATTCCTTTCATAATTTTGAGATTTTTTCCTAAATAAACTATATGCTTATCTCTAACGGTTTAGAAATTAGCTATTGGTCCACGATTGGAGTGGACACCCTGTATATCTAAAAGTACTTGAGAACTCAAAAACGCACTTTACGGACAATCAAAACGTTTTCCAACACGTAAACTTTCTCTTTATTTTCCGATTAAAAAAATTAGCGATTTCTTTCCCTGGAGGCTTCTACAAAAATAGAACCTTTCTCCTCCCACCTAATGTTGCAGAGCAGTCGATCGTTCCTCTAGTGTTCTGTTTTGTTCACACTACATCCCCCAGGAGTTCGGTAAAAAAGTTTTTCCTTCTATTCTATACCTCCCTGATTTTCTCCATCCCCCATCTTTTTTTTTTTTTCGAAACTTCTAACGAACAATAATATCCGCACGCACTTTCCACATACGCATTATGTAAGTCGGAACGTTTACCAGAATTTGGCCCTTAATCGCTCTTTAGCTGTGCTTTTCAATTTTCAAAGAGATATTTAACTAACAAAGGCTCGTGTTTAGCTTCATAACTGCTTTATGAACTTTTACATAAAGGGGAACGAAATTTCAACATTCACAGAAAATTTCTCGCGCAATGTACGAGTCCAGAAGTTCGCTTTTAATTAGAGTTTCTATCCAAATTGTATATATCTGCCTCTGTTATTTTATCTATCTATCAATTTTTTTACATCTATCTTTCAATCTTTTTATTTATCATATTTTAATTTGCATATCTCTGTTCTTTGTCTTTTTATTTATCATATTTGTATTTTCTAATAAGATAAATCCCTTCTTATAGACCTTTCTATTTTCTCATCTATCATCTATTTATTTTAGCTGCCTTCACCTTCACATTTACTTTCCTGTGTTCTTTTTATTTATCTTTCTTCATCCTTATATCAAGTTTTTTGTATTCTTATGCATTCTCGTTTTAGACTCATCTCTTTATCCTTTTCTGCATTCTTTTCTTTTCTTTCTTTTTTTCAATAAGTTACAAAGAAAAAATAATTTAAAATCCTTCTATCTACCATGTTAATATCTTATGCGAATTTTCGCTCACCTTTTTTTTTTTCAGCGTTCTAGGCATTAATGTACATAGACTTAAGTGCCCCTCCCCCCTCCCCAGCCCGCTAGTGACAGAAATGATACGGTTCAGCTTTTAAACTGATCCCCTAATGCCACCCCAAAGAAAGAGCTAAGGCAGAACTACACCGCCTAATTTCAACTTTAACATTAGCTACCAGCTTGTTTGGCTCTTTTAGCTTCTGTAGATGTTTTCTTCCTCAAATTCGGTTATTAATTATTCCAGACAAATAAGTTCTAGTGAGAACGAAACTGCAGCCTCTGAATGGTATAACTAAACTGGCGTTTTCTTTTCCTTTTTTTTTTTTTTTTTTTGTAGTACTGCCTTAACCCTGCCTCAGCCGTGGTTTTAACGGTAACTTCCTGCTTTATAATCCACTTGTGCGAATTTTTTGGTACGATCGATCTTGATCTTCAGTAACAATAAACAACTTAATTGTAACTCAGTAAAATACAGTAACTATGGTAGCAAATACTAAATACATTAAAAATTGAATCACTTTCATCTTTCCATCAGGCCCGTCATTTCAAAATTTCCCAAGTGGGGTGTCAAAGGGTGCAAATCCAAAGCAAACTTCATGGGGGGAGAAAAACTGCCCCCACTTGTACTTAAGCAAAATACATTGATTTCTCAAGGTCACGGGGATTGATGACCCACTACAGGGGCGCCCCGAACTAAAATTTTTGGGAGGAGTAAAATTATCAATTTTCCAAATGAAGTTCCAATTTTACCGAATGATAAAATACAAGCATGCACACATAGTGAGAAAAAACATTAAAAAAACAACTCAAAAAACTTTATGAACCAAAAGTTTCAATATTTCAATACTGCCTTCAAATTGCCGAATTGTAAGCAAAATGTGCAGAATAAGGAAATTCTTCGGAGGTCACAGTGACCTCCCGTTACCTCCTCCCATCGGGGCTCTCCTGACCCCTAAATTACGGGCCTCTTCCTCATGAAATGATACAGTTTCAGTTTTGTCTAATAGATGGCAGCACTATCGAATGATGCAGTGAATTTATTGAAAGACTTTTAGTTCGTTTTGAGGAGAGGGGATTTGAAATGATCCGCGAACGAAGAACGTGGTTTGCTTTTTCTTGACACTTAAAACTTTTAAGTTAAAAGTTTTAACCCTTGGGAGTAAAATTACTGTAATCTTCTTTTAAAAATTATAGGCTCTGTTGATTTAAAAATGCAAATATTTTTTCAAAGAATGAGTTTCTTGCAATAAAAACGCATGGGTGATAAAAAGTAGTATCCTTTTTATGAAGTAACGAATTTTAAAATATTTACATCATTTGCGCATGATAAACATTAATTTTCTCAAATGGATGAGAAAATAAATTTAAAAAATGATACTTAAACGTGCAAATGAACTTTAAAAATGTGAAATAAAGACTATAATTACCAAACCTGCCATTATTTCTGTATGAACTGTTGTGGTGAAAAGAGGTGAAGAATCAATTGAAATTTCACGTCATTTTCTTTCACATTTGACTGCATTTGCACTGGGGCCATTCCATCGTCACGTGCAGGACAAATCAGACTCAATAACTCAACCACATTTTGCTGCAGATCCTAATATTTTAACTAAACAGGAGTAAACATATTTTTTAATGTTTACATTTGATGCAAAGATACTCCTGACACTGTTATATTTTTATAAAATACTAGCCTATTACCCGGCGTTGCCCGGGTTCTTATTAAAAATACTCGCAAAAATTAGAATTAAATATCTGTTGGAACCTCTCATTTTTCTGCATCATACAATATTTTTGCCAATGCTCCAAGCTAATTAGAACATTAATTATAATTGTTTTTAACTTATTTCATGCTGAAATGAAATAGGTGAGCCTTAAATTGATAATTCATTATTAATCGTAATCTTTGTTGGAAAATACTCATATTTAAGCAGGAATTCAAGTGAAACAGGCGATCGCAAATTGCAATCGCTACTGGAAGTCGAATTACATTAGAACGTTTCTTGACAAAAACATCGTGACGTCAGCGTGACGTTTGCCTATGAAAAACGAGTTAGATAAAACGTCACACCCTACTTGGCGAATAAGAGGAGATCGCTGACTGCTTGTGAGCTCTTATTGGCTCCACCACCATTACAATCGCAAATTCCCAAATTTGGATAAGTTGCAATCGCTATAAATGCTAATCGCTAGAATGCAACTTAACTTGGCACTGACGTCACTACGGGTGGAGCCAATAAGAACTCACAAGCAGTCAGCAATCTCCTCTTATTTGCCAAGTAGGCTGTGACGTTTTATCTAGCTCGTTTTCATAGGCAAACGTCACGATGTTTTTGTCAAGAAACATTCTAATGTAATTCGACTTCCAGTAGCGATTGCAATTTGCGATCGCCTGTTTCACTTGAATTCCTGCCTTAAATGTGTTAAATTTTATCAATTTGCGTGCTTGAAGGCTTATCTCTATTACTCTGTCTATTCAAAATTGAAAGAAAATGGCCAGTTTGAGACAAAAAATTTGAATGTTGAGCTTTTTGGATTTTTTTAAATTTCAAAACCCTGCTTATGCGAATTCCAATGCGTCAAGGAACCTTTGGGCTAAGTTTAATGAAAATCCGGCGAAAACTGTGGATTTGTATAAGGAACAAACATATATGCAAACATACACCCATTTATATTATAGATTTCTGTTAATTAAAGTTTAATTTATTTGTATGCGTCACGTACGAGACGTCCAAAGTCTACCTCTCGTAACGGGCTTTATGTATTAGTTCACATTTTTCTCTATTAATTTAGCAATGACAAAACAAATTGTAGCTTTTGATTGATTGTAGATTTTGATTGATTAAATGAAACATATCTCATTTGTCGAGAAATAATGATTTAAACCGTTAAAAAAATGATATAGGTTCATTTCACGAAAAGAACGCATACGTTCATACAAAGACGTTCATACTGTTACAAATCTTGTAAATAGTTGTTGTTTTCCTGCCTTGCATCATTTTCACTAGTTTTGGTTTTATCTGGCGACATGTTGCAAAAGTATCTGAAGATATCACTTTTACCATTGGTATACCGGCCCCGTAACATTTTGTAGTTTTTACACTTGCCCTACATTTAATAAGCATGAAGACATTTTCGCGTGGTTTTTCTTTTGATTACTAGAAGTTTCTTGAATGGATTGTTTAAGTTATGAATGAACAGAATACTCCAGATTTTGCTAGAATGTTGTCGAGATTTCGTTCCGAGTATAAAGGCCTTGAACACAGTCAGTTAGTTGTTTTCAGATTTGATTTCTGGTGACTCGTTTTTATTCGCTTGGGCGAATGTTTGTTTTGCTTTTGTAATTTCTTAATTACTGTTCACGTTAGACGTGGTTCTGAGTTACTGTTGAGAGTACAGTGTACTGTTTGTTACCTAATTGCTGGATGTTTAGCAATTGTTTCCTGCTCCTATTGTAAATAAGTGTACATACTTGTAAATAAATTTATAGTTACTTCCTCAAGATTGGAATGCTCATTTAAGAAAGTTGAAGGTGCTACGGACTCGTTACAATACATTTCATTAAAAAGTAATAGGTAATGACGAAATTTTTTTTACAGAAATCACACAAATTATAGGCACGCACATTCCCATGTATATTGTATAACCTACTTTCTGTTTCTAAAACTGCGATTTGTTATCTGAAAAAAACTAATTGCAAATGAGTTATGAAGTCATTTGCAATCTTGCAATCAAAGAATCCAGCTTCATACCGATTTTTCATTGAGAGCACAGAGCAACCTTTTTTTATTTATTATTATTATTATTATACAGAATGGTAACGTAACAACTGAAAAATAAATCACAAAAGAATTGAATAAAAAGCTGGAAGCCAAAAGAGTCGTTTGCATTATTTCACAGCACTAAAATCGAGTTAGATTGCCACTTTCACCAAAACGATTTTCGCAGACGATCGGAGTGCTTCTCAAATTCCAAATGGAATGCCGCTGAAGTTAGCATAGCCGCATGGAAGGAAAAAGAGAGAAAGATAGAGGTGGTGGGGGGGAAATAAAAATAAATAAAAAATCAGCGCTCTAATAGTGTTTTGTCCTCTTTCAAATCTTTCATGGAATGATACTGAAAAAAAAAAAAACATTTATGACAATCGTTAAATGGAAGTTCCGTTTCTTCATTCTTATCCGATTTCTTTCCCCTCTTACCGAGCATGATTTCAGTTCTTGAAAATGATAATATTATTATTATTTCGAAATCGTCCGTTTCGTACGCACAAGCAGTGATTTCGTGTGATTGAATCGTGATGTGTTTTTCGAACGTGGGCTCTTTCGAATCATCTCGTTTAACTCTGCTGCAAATGAACTGAGCTTGTCCATAAGAGTACTTCACGGTTAGTGGGTCACGTGATTATGTTCGGGTCACGACATTCCTGTCATCAAGTTTTCGAATAAAGCATAAATATATTTTTTTTTCACGGGTTGGGCCAGTTTTTCAAAACGCAAGATTAGTTAAACATCGAAAAAGAACTTTTGTATGAGTCAGGATTTTATAAACATGAATTTTATAAGCAAACTAGCAGTACCCGCACGGCGATGCCCGTGCAACAAATGTAAAGGAAGTTAACTAAAGAAAGTTTAATTCACTCTAACCCTCTAAAGTAAAATTATTATATTTGATTCAAATGTGCTCCCCAACCTTTTGAATTCCACTAAAAGTCATATTAAAGTTTAAATCAATTCGCCAAATAAACGTTTCAATGGAACTTTTGAGATAACTGTAGTGGCAAGATTTTCGAAAACTCTCAACGAACACAGCAATTTTGCCCTTGAAGTTTAACATAATCCACCGATTTAACCGTAATTTCAATGTAAAATTGGTCGCCAAATTTAAATTTATTAACATAGGGAACCGATTGTGTCAGGTAGCTCAGCCTCAACCATTCTTCCATGATTTTAATTTGAACATTAAAAGGCAAGAAATATAATGTTATTCGCAACATCTCTTTGAAGTGATTACAATCTATAACAGTAACCCTCAAATAAGCAAGATTTCCCTGGCTGGGAGGTTTGGTAAATTTCCAGATTGTTGCCAAACTTTACGACGCCAAATACGAAGAGTAACTTCATAGCGGTGTTACCGAAAATGTCAGAATGGAACTATTATTGTTAAAAATTTAGTGATGGTGGCATTAAATACATGTTTTAAACATGCAATAAAATACTCTTTAGACTGCAAACAACTACTGTTCCTTCCCAGAGCGTTTTCTTTTTCTTTGATTTGGAGAAATTATTGTTTGACAGGCTGGGAGGTTTGGTAAATTTTTCGATTGTGGCCAAACTTAACGACGCCAAATACGAAGAAATCACTATTTTTTTAAACAGTAACCCTCAAATAAGCAAGATTTCCCTGGCTGGGAGGTTTGGTAAATTTCCAGATTGTTGCCAAACTTTACGACGCCAAATACGAAGAGTAACTTCATAGCGGTGTTACCGAAAATGTCAGAATGGAACTATTATTGTTAAAAATTTAGGTTTGGCGGCATTATATACATGTTTTAAACATGCAATAAAATACTTTTTAGACTGCAAACAACTACTGTTCCTTCACAGAGCGTTTTCTTTTTCTTTAATTTGGAGAAAGAAGTGTTTCACTGGCTGGGAGGTTTGGTAAATATCCCTATTGTTGCCAAACTTTACCACGCCAAATACGAAGAGTAGCTGATAGCCATATCGCTATTTTTTTAACAATAATAGTTTCATTCTGACATTTTTGGTAACACCAAATTTTGAGGAATTCAACTGAATAAATTTAAATTCCCTCCGACCCCTCTGAACTAAAATTATTATATCCTTTAGTTCAAATGCGCTCCATCTTTTAAACTGCACTTAAAGTCATGTTAAAGTTTAAATCAATTCGCCAAATAAATCAAAAAGACAGAAAATTAAGAAAGAAATAAGATATATTAAGCATTCAAATTGAATAAATTTTCAAGGCTTAAATCTATACGCACAATTTTAACCACAAAGTAACTTCAAGGACAAAAGAGCAGCTGATCAGGAAAATGGACCTAGTACCATAGTTGAGCGTACATAGTTAAGCCTTGAAAATTGACTAAATTTGATTAATTAATATCTCCTGTCCTAATTAACGGACAGAAACGTGCTAAAACTTTTCTTTTTCAGAAAAAAAAACCCTTTCCAACGATATATAATGTTTTGGGGTGGGGGGAGGTTTTCCCCCCTCAATTATGGCGGATACACCAAAAATGAGACTAATTAATTAATTTAAAAATAACTAATTCGAAATTAAAAATTTGGCGTTCGAGGTGCACGAGGGCGGGGTACGTTCGAATTTTTGAGCCAAGTTTCAGGTCCGTAGGTGCTGTGGGGGCTTCTGGCCAGCGGTTACAAACGAACAAACAAACGAACAAACAAACAAACAAACACCGTCATCTTTATATATATAGATTTTAAAATTACTGACGTTAATATGCTCTTAGTGAAGATAGGATGTACTATACTATTGTCCCGGAAAAAATATATTTGACAATAGAAGACCAAAAAGTAGTCAAAAAATAGTTAACTGTGAAGGATTATTTAGGACAATTATATTTTGTCGTTTGTAGCATTGACTTGTAAAATTAATATCGGGTAAGTTTGTAAATATTTTATGAGATTACAACCGAACCCCCCCCCTCCCCCACCCCCCAAAAAAAGTCCTAGCACATGAAGAGTTACATGTAAATATTGCTTTAATTTTTATTCCTCATTCAAAGTGTTTTTTCTTATTTAAGTAACTTTTAAGTATCAATGTGTGAAAATAAAACGTTTAAATTTACAATAACTGTGTCATTAATTTTTTGATCTAGTTTATTATCCTAATTGGTAACCTTTTAACTATAGAATTAAAAAGAACTTACAGACTAAAACGCCCTAAAAACCAGCGAGGCGAGGGGGGGGGGGTCCGGTGTCCCTGTTGAATATTTCGGATATCTGGGAAAGCCTAGATAAAGTAAAGACCATGCGACAATCACTGCCATCAGATACTTTTTTTGAAACTTCAGTAATTTTTATTAGATTTAATATTAATATATTTTGAAATTTTCAAGTGGAAATTTCAAATGTTTCTTGCCCCGAAAATACCTCTTCATTTGGTATCAATAAACTTTCAGCTAATGTTGTTCAAGGAATTAGTGAAAAACATTCCATGAACGCAATTCAATTCATAATGGAATAATCAATGCTGAAAAGCAATCATTAAGTCAGACGACAATAAAACTAATTTTTAGCTAAATATCAGTATGTAAATATACGTATACAACCGCAGAATAAAATCCTATTAATATTGGAAAAATATATTTAATAATAAGTATTCAGGTTACTATAAAAGTATGATTTATTTCACCTTTGCAACTATTTTGTTTAGGTATTAAATATTATTTTTAGGATACAACTATTGAACAGTAAATTTTACTAACTGCTGAAAAACTTTAAAAAAATATTAAGAAATGAATAAAAGTACTTAATGGAGTTAAACTTGTGGAGAAAAAAAAAAAAAACTTTCTATCATATGTAGATTTCATTAATGCGTCTCTTCACTTCAGTTCTTCGAACGACCATAAACAGTACTTTTTACTGTGTGAAGTATTGCTTCTTAGCATATCACTGAGAAAAGTAGGAAAGCAAACCCCTTATTTCATTTAGAGTACGAAAATTACGGGGTAAAAAATACCCGAGTTTTCTCAAGCAGTATTATTCACCAGAAAAAGATCTTGCACTTACAACCACATTCAAGGCAACAAAACTTCCAATGTCAATTTAGCTGACCACTATTATTACTTCATGCCTTCTAAGCGATATCAAGCCAAATATAGCAACCTTATACTTCATCTGCGATGCCAGCGCAATACGACAAATACAATGAGAACACTTCCAGGTACTTCAATTCTGAAGAAAAAGGATAAATCTATTCCCACAAAAATAAATCCCGGCAAATTACTCTCTATTATAAGCTGGAGATAACAAATACATCTTGCTGTCTTTCCCACAGCACTTTTTTGCCAAAAGCAGATGCAACAAATACTACTAATGACATGTCCCCGTCAGTAATAATGAGACCAAAAAGGGCCGACGATTAGTGAACACCTGGTTAAACCCGAGGCATAAACATCTGTTGACAAAGCAAACACCTAAGTTGACAATGGTTTTGTGAATCCTCCCTTTAGAATGGATTCTCTTCACTAGCTGTCTTGTATCTGCTTGGACAAGAATGATTGCTGGACTACTTATAATATAATCTTCGAAACAAATACACAAATGCTCATTTTCATTCTATTTCTAAATGGACATTTGTTGGTGTTTTGCGCAAATGCTGTTAAAGAGTATGTAGTCGTGCGTCATATTATATTTTCTCCTGGCATAAAAACGCTTTTGTCTGCAGGAAGCTAATAGACGTCAATGACATTCTTCAAATTCTGTAGATATTTGCTAGGGATCAAAAATCAAAATTGCAATGTTTGTTCTTGACAACAAAAAACTTGGAAAATTTCCCGAAACGAATGGAGCATTTTCCTAGGTTTTATTGAGATTTAAAATAATTTCAATGTCTGGATGCGTATTTTCTTTTAAGTATTTTTTTTTTATAATGAATCTCGATGAACTCTATGTAACTTTTCCGGAAAGTTAAAAAATATTCTACACTCCAAACAAGCATTTTCTGTATGCATTTTTCAAATAATTTCGATGGATTCAATGGAAGTCTCCAATGGTAGATTCTCTTATCTTTTAAAAGTCCACGCGGGAAATAAAAGTAAGTTAACACGCTACACATTTATTAATTTTGTGCACATGAAACGAACGTACAAACATTTTGGAAAAAAGTGTTTAAATGTCTTAAATCAAAATTTTTTTTTTTTTTTTTGACACACCGGGAGGGGGGAAGGAGCTAGTAAATATTTAAGACGAGGTCCGAAGGGCGGATTTAGAAATGTTTCAAGGGAGGGGTGATTGATTTTACATCGTACCCTTTACACATTTTAGTTTACAAATGTTGACCTTATATGTTTGCGTAGAGCTTTTGATTGTAAATCTGTAGTAAGTTTAATTGAATTCTTTCATATGCCATCTTCATACTTTTAACTCCCCCCCCCCCATACACCCATTTTCTCTTTAAAACTTTCAGGTATTTTTAAAACTTTCAGCTATTTTTTCACGAACTCACAATCACCCCTGAAAAATGCAGTTTTATATGAGTTTCAGTGAAGATGGAGGAAGAAAGATGGAGGTTTGCCTCCAAGAAATGTTTCAGAATTGAAGTCCAAAACCTTTGTGATCAATATTTGTAAACCAATATGCATAGTAAAAAGTAAGAAAAAAAGTCAATCGCCCCTCCCTTGCAAAATTTCTGGATCCGCCCTTGATCATCATAAATTATTTCTCAAAGGTATGTGTGGAAGATTTTTTGGAAGGTAAATTGTAACTTTAGTAAGACTTCATCAAGTTTCAAAAGTAAGACATAATTTTAAAGATTTTTTCACTACTATCAGCTGAAAAATAAACAAACTACTCT
This sequence comes from Uloborus plumipes, assembly GCA_038373865.1. Lineage (NCBI taxonomy): Eukaryota > Metazoa > Arthropoda > Arachnida > Araneae > Uloboridae > Uloborus > Uloborus plumipes. Next base: position 15,512 of record JAXGGA010000325.1, read on the forward strand.
TATTTTTATCTCTATTCAAAACTTACTTCAGAAAAAAAAAAAAAAACAGGTTTTTGCATTCCTCCTGTCAATTGCGATTGCTTTATTTTTTAGTATCTTCTTAGTTTAGAACAACTATTTTCTTTGTGCAATTAGCTGTTAAAATGCTTGCACACATCAGTCCTCTAAGTACATGTCAATTTTAAATGTGCATGATAAATTTTTTTCCTTGGATAAAAATTTAATGGATTTCACCATTAAAATATTGTAAGTCATGTTCGAAGGAATTTTTCTGTTATGGCTTTTGCAATATTAATGGTAGTAAAGTAAACATGTTAATATATTTTTACCACACACAGAACAAAATACCATAAACTTATTGTATTAGACAAGAAATAAATTGATACTGCTTGGAGCTAGTTTGATTGAAATTCCAGCACATTTGTATGTGACTTTTCTGCCTGTCTATCTTTCATTTCCCCTTCAGTTACAAAGTAATTATTTCTAAATACATGAACACATTTTGAACTATTCTGCATCACATTGCGAAACGTATCCTAATTTTAGCCCTAAACCTCCCTTCTGTCAGCATCAAAAATATTCTAAAAATACCTATTTTGAACTTCAATAGAGAAAATTTACCAGTGGTGAGTCCCTCAAGAGAGATGTGATGGCCCCATCGCCCCTCCCTTGTATCCGTCCCTGCATTCTCCGCAGCCTTCGAAGAATTTTTGTAAATTTAGTTGATAAACTTCATAGATTATGCAGACAGTTTATAATGCGTATAAAATTTTGCTTCATCATCTCCGTACGCATTTTAGGAATAGACTATTAAAACATTCATAGATGGAACTTCGAATATTTTCCAAAGAATCTATGAATAAGACAAGTCTGCAGTCTCCGTACTCTTTCTCTGCAGATTCTTTAAATATTTTCATTACATTTACAAATACGGATCATATTCATGTAAACCTTGGACATAAAGAAGGAAATATCCTAGATGTGGCAATGGACTTGCTCCATTTCTTCTCTGAGTAAACAAATGAGCAGCATACTCGTTCTAAGAGACAAAACAGTCTTAATCTGATGCAAATTTTACGATCTTGCCAAAATGCCACATTCAAAAATGCGAAAAATATTTTCAAATAGCCATTGAAGCAATTCTGTCCGATAAGGTTTACGCCACCATCTGTGCTTTACATAAAGGTTAGCATTTCGGAAAGAGGCTTCTACATCAAGATACGAAAAGTCAATGACTAAGAAACGCTCATAAGCCACCAAGATTTCCATAAAATATTTATGGCAAACCTCGTACCATAATATTTTCTGCTTTGTGAAGGCTTTCAGAGCTAGCCCGAATTTCTCAATAAATTAACCGTTCTCCATTAGTGCAGCCTATCTTTAAAGATCTGAAGATAATAAACCGCCCGATATGTTTGCGACCGTTCGCTCTCATAATTTATGGGCAGTAATATTTCCCAACTAAAAGCCGTTTTATGACATAAATAGGTCTGAATAAGTATGCAAGTTGCACATAAGGTCACCATTTAAAACTTTTAAAAGTATGTTTCACTTTTTTGGCGTAAGGCACGAGCAGAAAAGTTTTAGTTTTGCCTTTTCGAAAGCAGTCATGCGAATAATTCAAATATAAACTTAAATGTCTTACTGTAAAAGCAAATATATAGTGTAGGGCTTTTATTTCATGTTGTAAATGTGTAAATGTGTAAGCGGATTTACAGATTTCGGGGCCTATCGCATTGCATTTTGGGGGCCCCTTAGAATTGAACAGAACTACCTAAACTATTTTAACATGCCATTTTAAATATGCTTTGGGGTCCGTATTTCATGGGGCTTGGGGGCCTCCTACAATTGCGACATTAATGACAATGTAAATCCGTTTCCCGTGAATATCTTTTTGGAACTAGCAGCCTTTTTAAACGTTCGTTCGGATAGAATGAGGTAAGTAATTATAGAAGCAAGAAATAAATGTAGGAAAGGGAGAATTTGTTATTTTTTTTCTGATGAAAAATGCACTACATCTCAAATCATTCTTTAAACTTGCATTCTGCGAGAAAATTTAGGGCCTCGGAAGAAAAAACAGTAATTAAAGCAATGGCACGTGATTGTGCTGTAAAACTGTTGCAAAACCTTGAAGAGTAATTTTAAAAACTTGAACTTTTTTTTTAAGTATTGAAAAATAGAAATAATAAAGCAACCAAATGCATTAAGTGTTCCTGTGTTCTACGACAGAAACGAGATGAAAAAAAACCTTAGAAAAAAATGTAAAATCAAGATAGCCATTTTTAAACTTTATAACACAGTAATAAAAGCTACAAATCTACGATTCCGTTATAAGCCCTGGTTTCCTAGGAGTGAAATCGTCGATCTCTGGCGAGGCGACAGTCGCCGCCTTCTTCCGCGCATGCGCCTGAGCCGTAGATTGACGTCGCTTCACGCCACGCTCCAATCAAACTGGTTCTGATTCCAGCGTGCAGTCGCGCCCGGCATCGGCGACGATTGTCGCGTTCTAGGAAAACAAGGCTATAGTCATTCAGCGTAAATTTGTTCCGCAATTTCTATTTCTCATCCACTTCTTTTTTAGTTTTACAGTAAAACCCAGATTTAACGATTCCCGAATCTACGTTGCCCCGCATTTTACGTTTTTCTTTCAGTAGGTCCCTTCAGCAGTTGCTTTCTATGTATATGATTTCCCGTATTTTACGGTTTTTAACCCAGTCCCTTAGGAAACGTAAAATTGCGTCTTCTCTGTTTTGATCTTCTGTCATAAAAGTTTTTAAAAAATCTCAGATATATTATATAGTTAATCAAAATTTATAAACAATAATTTTAAAACCATTAAAAAAAATTACAGCCCGGTTGGACCTGGTCCTGAAAATTAGTTTTTTTTTTTTTTTCGAGTCGAGGCAGAGTGTATTTTTGAAAAGGAAGTCAAAATGTAAACCTGAGAGCTAACCTTTCCAATCTGTAAAGACTTCTCATTTTGGTCTCACGACATCACAAGATTTCTAATCATCTGTTATATTGCATTGAATATTACATTGTGGGAATATATTGTAGAATTTCAACAATTTCTAATCGGTATTCGAGAGTAGGTTTCCACACAGGCATAACTTCAGAATCATTAAATATTGCAATGAGTTGTGCACAATGTTACCAATTTATATTGTAAAATAATAAGCAAAACATCTTCTCATTAGAGCCAGCCTTGCAGCATTGTGCTTTCTTAAGTTTCTTTAAAAGTCAACTAATATTTAAAAACATAAACTGTTGGAACATTCCCTTAAAAACCTGTAAGGTGCATCTCATGCATTAATTTTTTGCTCTAAGCTTGAATTCGTATTTAATGAGCATTTTTCCTTGCATCTAGCTTATTGTTGAAGGAGGGTTCCACTGTATTAGCTCTATGCATTCGAGTCTCAATAACTCGAAGTCCCAAAGGACCGGCAAAAAGCTTCGAGTTATCCGTAAATCGAGTTATAGAGGACGCTCTCACAGCCTTCTCAAGAGTCTAGGGCTGGGACGGATACAAGGGAGGGACAATGGGGACGATCACCTCTCCCTTGAGGGACTCACCATCGGTAAATTTTCAACATTGAAGTTCAAGAAAGACATTTGGAACTAGCAGAAGGGAGGTTCAGGGCTCCGCTCAGGATACTGTTACAAATCTTGTAAATAGTTGTTGTTTTTCCTGCCTTGCACCATTTCACTAGTTTTGGTTTTATCTGGCGACATGTTGCAAACGTATCTAAAGATATCACTTTTACCATTGGTATACCGACCCCGTAACATTTTGTAGTTTTTGCACTTGCCCTACATTTAATAAGCATGAAGACATTTTTGCTCGGAGTTGTAATATCGTGGGTTTTTCTTTTTATCACTAGAATTTTCTTGAATGGATTATTTAAGTTTGTGAATGAATCGAACACTCCGGATTTTGCTAGAATGTTGTAGAAATTTCCTTCCGAGTCTAAATAGCTGTCCAACTGCCTTGAACACAGTTAGTTAGTTGTTTTCAGATTTGATTTCTGGTGACTCGTTTTATTCGCTTGGGCGAATGTTTGTTTTGCTTTTGTAATTTCTTAATTACTGTTTCAGTTAGATATGTGGTGCTGAGTTACTGTTGAGAGTACAGTGTACTGTTTGCTACCTAATTGCTGGATGTTTAGCAATTGTTTAATGCTCCTATTGTAAATAAGTGTACATAATTGTAAATAAATTTATAGTTACTTCCTCAAGAGTGGAATAATCATTTAAGAAAGTTGAAGGTGCTACGGACTCGTTACAATACGTTTCGCAATCGAGGTCCAAAACGTATGAGGTCAGCATTTGAAAACCGAGGTGAGTCGTAAAGGATACGTAATAAAATCAAGGGCCCACCCCTTAAAACTCTTCTAGATACGCCCTTGGTCTGGGGACACAATCGGAGGCGGATCCAGAAATTTTTGTGCGGGGGTCAAATTTTAGTGTTCTGATTTTACCTTATCAGTTTACCTCATCAGTGGAAGGAACACAAAGCATGTAACATTTTAAAACCTTCTTTAAATACACTGCTCGACATTGAAAATGCAACACCAAGAAGGAGTGGTCAGAAATTCATGCAAATTTTACCGTAGACGTACGTCACTGAGTTATGCAAATGATATGAAATGCGCAGCTCTCCGACGCACGTGAAGTAAGATATAAGAGAATGAAGTTGAAAAGTGGGCTATGTTCATGTTGGTTTTTCTGCCAGACTAATTATCGAAGAAACTTGGTTTTTGTCTCGAAGGATACGTGTGATAGGAGGAAATGCCACGCCGTCTTCAACGAAGACACTTCCAGCATATAGACGACTTTACAAGGGGTATGGTGATCGGACTGAGAAGGGGAGGTTGGTCCATACGTCAAATTGCAGCTGATACCCACATGGATGCAAGCACTGTGCATCGGCTGTGTCGGAGATGGTTGGAAAGAGGAAATGTAGCCACATTGAGGGGTGCAGGCTTATTGACTCCATGCCTAGACGTGTTTCTTCGTGCATCGCTGTCCGCGGTGGTCCTACTTCTTACTGAGCCGACGCCGTCCTCGCTCTAAATTTTGCTTATTTATTTTGAAATAAATATCACTTATTGTTCCATGCTGTCTCTGACTTCTTACCAAATTTCATCAATTTCTGACCACTCCTTCTTGGTATTGCATTTTCAATGTCGAGCAGTGTACATCATACACTATTGCACAGTAATTAATATTTGTGTAATATTCTGTTAAATTAACCATTTAGTATTTATTTCGGCAAAAATATATTATCATCAGGAATATAAATTTGCAATATATAAATTGTATACATGCAATCAAGATTGGAATTATAAAATTCTTTAAAATAAAATTTTTTTAAAATTCTTAAATAAAATTTAACATTTTTCATACATAATGCATGAATAAAATTTTTGTTTCAATAAGAGAAAGATTGATAATAGTTGTGCAACTGATAAAAGTTGTTTCTCATCACAGGGAGGTCAGCTGACCCTTTGACCACCCCCTAAATCCGCCATTGGACACAATGAAAACTTCGAGATATTGGAACATTCGAGCAAGGCCGTCCCTAGGAACATTTTCAAGCTCCCCACTCCCCCCATCCATACCACGCAGAGAAAGAGAAAGGAATGACGCTGGTTGTAAAATACTTCAGTACAACAGCAGGATAAATTTTAGCCTTTTAATGCCGACCTGTAGTCTTGTAGAGTGCGCATAATGATTCAAAAGTACAATTTTTTTTTATTTTAATATTTTGATTATTACGCAATCGGACATGGAATATCTGTGTATCAGAAAAGAGGAATGGGGGAGTTTCCGAAATTTCAAAAGTATTTTTTTCTGAAAGAACATGCTTCAAAACATTGAATTGACCATTTTTTTATTTTGACACAGTTATATTTTTTATGAACTATTTAACCGTGCGCAGATGCTATTCGAAAAAAAAACAAACATCTGCGCATGACGTCAGTGGTGCACATAAGCGCGAAATCTAATTGGTTGTAGTGAGATGACGAAGGTCGTGACGTCACCGATTCCTGCGATTGGACAACTCAAGTCAAGCAAGTGGAGTTATTATTGGAAAAAGAGCTGTTAGGAGCACCACTGACGGCACAAAAACCACGCCCCGTTTTCAAGGTAGGGTATTTAAAAAAAAATAACAAAAAATAAGCTGTTGGGAAAATTAAAGTATTTTCCGGACCCATGTTATTTTTTTATATCATTCTATCAATTTTAGTAAAAAAGTAGTACTTTTGACTGAAGGAAACTCCCCCTTAAGTATATCATAGCATTTTAACAACTAAATAAAAAAAAAGAATTATTCTTTAAAAAATGCAATGCAATAAAAGCTTAGTTTATGGCACCCTCTCATATCTTAGCGCCTCCCTAGGCAATCAATCGACTTGCTCCCCTTTCGGACGGCTGTATTCGAGTTATAAGGCACCGAGTTATAGAGATTCAATTGTACTTATGCTAAAAAAAAAAAAAAAAAAAAACACTAAACTTAAAGCGGCGATTGAACTGAGTTCGAGTACGATGAGATGACGATCAAGGATGTTGTTTGTTCGGAGTAAAATTGAATTTACAATTCCTTCTCATAACCTTCTCTCTTTTACTTCATGTGCTCACAAAATAGATTAATAAATTTTGCAGACATCAACGAGCTGTTCTTTACTAATTAGGCAGTTTGAGGACAATCATAGCACTCTTACAGTACCAATAAAGTATGACTTTTAACTCATTAGCACATTTCGCAACGAAACTTACGTTTTGTCACAACGTAACATAGTTTAGTTGGTATTTAGTGCTAGAAGGATTTTAAAGAGAAGTCAAAGTCCGAAAAATGCTTCTGTAAACCACTCTTGTCACAGCAGGACGTACCATTAGGAGATCTCATTAGCTTCTATCAGAGTTCATCTGCAATTCAATGACGACATTAGGTACTGTTACATTATTTGTCTTTTTTCTTTTTTTGCTTTTAGTTTGAGCAAAAAAAAAAAAAAAATCTTTTAAGCGCACGTTTCGTGATCATTTTAGCTTTTCCTGTATCTCTTCTCTGTCTCTACTATATACTAATAATAAAGCTGAAGGTGGGTCTGTCCTTCTTACCTTATTTCTGTCTGTCTGTCTGTCTGCTGACGCGCGTAAGGACAAAACCGTTCGGTTGATTTTCATAAAATTAGGCACAAAATTAGTTTTTAGCATGGGGGGGGGGGGAAGCACCTCGAAGCGCTTTCTCGAAAATTCTTTTTCGTTCTCTTTTTGTTCTAATTCTTAGCTCATTTTTTATACAAATTCGATAAAATGGGGAAGAAATATTTCATATACATTTCCAAATTCCATTTCATTGGAAAGCTTGGAATTTTCCGCTGAAATGATATCAGTTCAAAGTATCTACGAGCATTAAAAGAACTGTAATAATTGTTTTTAGAATTCCGGAATTCAAGGCTTGCGTTGAGCAAGCCAAACGATTCTTAGTGATTAAGCTCGAGAATAAAATTTGAAAATACAGACGAAATGAAATACTTCGTCAACGGAAATTAACTTTTCATGTTCTTACCATGGTTACGTTTTTACACCTTTTATTTGATTCGTTCTTTTTCCCTTAATAATTTTTAAAATGTATTTGCTTTTGTAGCAATCCAAACTCCAAGCCTTATTAAAATGAGTTAAATGAAATAGTTTAACTGTTTGAAAAAATAGTCTTCTTTTATTTTCTCAGTTTTTAAGGAATTGAAACTCGGAAAATTATAAAAATATCGTATAAATTGCAGTATTTCAACGTTCTATGTTTCATTTCGGAAGATGTGTCATTTTGCTTTTAAAGCTAGAAAAGAAAACTTCATTTAAACTTTGGTAAGATTTCTGATGGTTTCTGTGCGCAACAAAATTGTTCTTACTGTATCTTTTGTCTTATTTTTGTATCATACTTTTAAGTAATTATAGTTGCATTATAACTAAAATTGAGTGTTCTTTCTGCGATATCAATTTATTGCTACTAAGTTAGTGATTGTAATTTACGATGCTAATGCTACCTTTTAAGTACTGAAAATAGTTGAATTTATGCTAAGTTTGGAAAGAAGTGTTCAATTTGTCGTTAGTTTAGAGTTTGTGTGAGTTCAAGTTTGATTTTAGTTTCATTATTTAACTGAATGCATTTACATCAAATACTACTACATTCCCTTATTACCAAACTGTTCCAACGAGTTTAAAAAAAAAAACAAATCGTTCTTAAAATTCCCAAACAAAGTTAACGAAGCTAACAGCTTATACTGCGGTAGTAAAATCCCTACAGTAATGGGACGAGCTAAAATTCACGTTCTTTACAAATATAAAAGTAATATATTTAGTCTTTTTTTCCATACTAAAGGCTAAAATACATTGTATAAACTTTTTTACTATATTACATGCTCATGCATTATAAGTGCATCTAAAAGCGTATTTTTTAGTTTTTTTAAACTAATTTAAACATTATTTTTTCACGTAAATTCTAAACAAAACAAAAAAATTTAAAAAAGAAACAAATTGAAAACTAGATTTTTTTTCCAAAAAGTATTATGGATGAAAATCATCTTTTGGGATTAGCAGAGAATTCCACAGAATTGTTTTCATCTCCGCATCACCTTCAGTTGGCGAGAAGACCCGAAGTTTGGCGACTTGCAGACACTGTTGAATACTACAACCCTAATCTGAGAACACTCAGTCGAAAGCAAACCTCGGCCGTGCGGGGTAAGAGACTCACGAAAGAGGATCTCCTCAAAATCGTCTGCTCCTGCCGAACTCCGGGATTGTTCTATTATGTAGTTTGTTTCCTTTATGCCGCTTTTTGTTCGCCGCCTGCTTTCGAACGTCGCGGCGAGAGAGAGAAATTAATCGAAGTGTGATATTCTGTTCGTTCAAGCAACGTGTGTTTTCGAGTTTAAATTATTAAAGATGTAAAGAATTATATTGTTTATAAAAATTTGTGAATGACAAGAGTGCGAAGTTGACATATATTAACGTGCATTTGTTTATCTTTTTAAAAGCTGCTTTTAACCAAGTCGACAACATTCTATGCGCAATAAATGCTGGTATAGTAATTACTATTTCGAATAAAAATTACTGGTGCTCTCAAGATTATTTTTTGTCGTTACTGGCAACAGTGGAATAATTTCTTTTCACGAAAATTTTTAACAACAATTGCAAGAAATAGCATGCGGTTTTACGTGGAATTCAAAATGAAAAATCTACCACACAGTACAGTGGTCTTGAAGCAGACTTAGAAATCTAAGTTGAAGTTCTAAATTGAGAGATACCAAACGATAAAAAGTTACCTGTGTGTGATTCGATTAAAATGAAGGCTTCGCGGCGACAAGGATTGTCCACTTGAAAGATAGAAGAGGCCACGAAGATTAACCGCTTTTATTTCTTTTGGTTCCCCGCGTTATTCAGTGTCAGACTGATCCAGCTGTCAGCGATGGTGTACCTGGCCGTGCTGGCTGTGGTGCTGCTGCTGGGGCGGAGCCAGGGGGGCGGCGAAGAGTCTCGTCTGTCTGTCTGTCCGGCCGTGTGTGACTGCAAGGGCCTGACCGTGGATTGCGCGAACCGGCAGCTGAAGACGGTGCCCCGGCCCCTGCCCCGGGAGGCCAAGAGGATGTGAGTACCTTGATTTTTTTTTTTTCATAAGCTATACTTCGGTTTGATATATCGCACTTCGGGAGGGAAAAGGGCACTTTTTAAATTGGATAAGCAATTGTAAATTTCCATAAACATAGACTAAAAAAAAAATATGTGCCCCTTTCACTTTTGGTGTGCGACATGTTGCAAAAAAAAAAAAAAAAAATGTCTGCTTAGTATGGGCAAATGTATTACTGTCGCTTGTCTTGGGATTTCTGTCGAAATATTTTCCACTTCAATTGAAATCAGAGTATGGGCGCCCATACTGGGGGAAAACCCTCTCTAGATATTAGTAATGCTAATTTTTAAGATAGACCCCACAGTTTTCGGCGCACCCGTGCACCCGAAATTTTTTACTGCATCCCCCCCCCCCAAAGCCACTTATAAGTACCTTTTTTAGGAAAAAAAAAACGAAATCTCAACGAAAATGTACAATTGCATCATGTGTTTCCAAAACACTGGGAGCGGCAATTGACCCCCCATGGATTCCCTGGACGACGGACCTGATTGATAAGTTATAGTTTGAGATGTTTTTCATTATTATTTCGGACGGTATACGTTTCTTTTTATTTTCATGTTGCTTGTGGGAAGGATGTTTCAGGATCGAGTACAACTGTCAAATAAAACGCAAATTAAAATTCGAAGCGTTAAGATTTTTATTTTCAATTCTTCGCGACGAAAGTTACCAAAAATATTTTTCTTGCGCAATTTACGGAGAAAAAGAGAAGTGCTCATCAATGTTCTCAAACTTGAACGCGAAATATGTAGAGTTTATTTACAACTAATCTACCAATAGAATGTATTATTCTTTAATAGACATGCATATTCATATCAAGGGACAAAATAGACATATATTAATACAAACTTATTTCTTTGAATTAAAAAAAAAAACTTCTCCATAAGAAATTTAAACACAATAAGAGTGTTTCAAATTCATATTCAGCATTGATGTTCGCATATTTTTACATTGATCGTAAAACTACCTGGTCATTTTCAAAATTCAAAGTTTGACCTGTAAAAAAGCATAAGTGTCCCCTCCCCCCGAAAGCGATGTAGTACCACCTGAAATCAACGGAATTTCTTTAGGGACACCAGAGTGACCCCCCGCACCCCCCCCCCACCTAACCCCCCCCCCCCCAAAAAAAAAAAAAAAAAAAACTTCACTGCCACATTCTGCGCTGAGATTCCCACTTTACTTGGACTCCATGACTTAGGAATGGATCAATTCTGGTATCATCTTCTTTTCTTCTCGTTTCTCCTAATCAGCTCGTTCACATTCCCATCGGAATGAAACAAAGCCTGAAAAACACGTTTTATCCAAATAGCACGTTAGCGGAAACGCATAAAATCCTTGAATTCTCTTTCCTCATTTTCATCTCAAGTGTTTTGCAAAAAGCAAGAATGTGTTTCGGCGTCTCTTAACCCTTTTCTGACCCGTGGACTGGTAAAATTTGCGAATAAATATAGTGAACGGGGGTGGGTTATTATTGTTATAAAGCAAAAATACTGATATCTTCTTTGGTGAAACCTTCCGCGCATTTACGCATGCGTCAGGTCTTCTCTGATCTTACCAAAATAGGGGTGATATGCAAGATAACAATAAGGGGAAGGATAATAAAAAGCATTTTGAGCCGTATCAAACAACGTGGAACGATGCTCATTTCAAATACATAGTTTAGTTGAATATGTCAAAAGGATGTAGCAAATGCTAGTTCTAAATTGAAAACTTCAGAAAGTTATCACCCACAACCCATCTACATATTTTAAGTGGAACTGTTCGCGAGTGCTAGGCGTGGTTTTCACAGACGGACAGTACAAGTTTTGGTTTCTTATAGGGTTCTAGAACTGTTCATAAGTTACCGAAGCGTTTAATAATGATTTACTAACAATAAAATTTAAAAAATCGTTGTAATTATTGTGCGTTGTGCTTAAGTAAATGAGCTTTTGAGAAAAAACTACAGAACAACAAGAAACATTATTACAAAACTAGCGGAAAATATCGTATGAATTACCTTTATTTAATGTGTTATTTAATTTTTATAATTTTCATTACTTGAGTCCGGATTATGTACGTAATAAAATCATTAAAACATACATGCAAGTATGCACTAAAAACTCATAAAATATGCCGCAAAATTAAAAAAAAAAAATGCACTCAAAAATTTTATTCCCACAAATAAAAGTGGCCAAAACACAACATTACAATTGTGTCTCCAAATTTTCGAATCGTCAGAGAAAATTTGCCGAATAAATAAATATTTTCATTATGAAATATAGATTAGAAGCAGGTCTATCATTTCAAAATTCCCCAGGAAGGAGGGGGGGGGGGTAAAGGGTACGTTGCGTACTCAATACATATTATAGGAAATGAACTACAAAACACATGCACAAATAAAATCCAGGTGCGGGGAAGAGAAATGTACCCTTCCTAATGCTTGGCCTGATTGGAAATAATCATGGGGGAAGATAAAACATTTTCATTCACACATATACCTGTGACGCCTTATTATATTTAGATTTAACTGTGTGTCCTTTATTTCTTCATCTTTTAGAGTGACTTTGAATGGGAAATACGATACATAAAATGACACAACGGAAATTTTAATGTAGTAGCCCGCAAATCTGAATTCTGTTTTAACTGTCCATTCATCGAAAAATCGCGTTGATTAAACAGAAATAAAGTAAATAAAGTTAGTGCGGAAATTGAATGTGAGAAAAACAAAGTTTTATCGCACAAACTTGCAAATTTAATTTGTTTCCGCAATAAAACCCTGTTTTCCCACAGAGGAAATAATAAGTTCGGTTCCACGAAACTTTGAACGGGTATAGTATAAATGTCATTATTTACGATAAGGTGTGTCTAATGTTTATCTGCAAAACAAATTTATTGGTGGTGGAATGCAGAAAATATAATCGGAAGTTAAACGAAACCTTAATATCTGAAATTTAAATTTTTCACTCATTAATCGAAAAATTTTATTGGTTGAATTGAGACATTAAAAGGTACACTCATTTTTCTCCATATGATAGCATTTAATTCTGCTGACGTTTTAAATTTTCTTGAGTTTTACCGGGAAGTTTTCTGTGTTCCTCCTGTCTTTTCTTTCATTTTTATCAAATTGGTCAACGTGCAAATAAAGTACAATTCTCGTAGTGATTTTCCCTATAAATATAAATTTTATAAATTATAACTTTTTGCTTGCTTTTGCACGTACACAAAAAATGCGTTCGGTTCGTTTTGCCAAGATTTTTAGATACAATTTTATAATTAAATCTTTATATTTAAAAACAAGCGTTTAAGAAATGATTCAGCTACATTGATTCCGTTCATTTCTAAAAGAATATTTTTAGACTGCACTGTGTTAAAATTCTCATTTTAGTTAACTTACATGAGTTGAAAATATATTCATTAAGGTGTGGGTTGGTCGTAAGGATGTAGTTGAATATGTACTTTACAATAATAACCAGACGCCTTTTATCAGAGTAGTAAGAACGACTAAATTTATTTACAAGATTCGTATCTATCAGTATATTGTTGCTACTCGATACAAACAAAAGTTACTATACAAAAACTATCGTCGGTAAAGGCTTAACTAAAGTGGGATGCCACATCATTCCCCCGCCTAGTGAGGTACCGAACGATAATGAAAGTTCTCAAAGAAAACGAGCCGGGCGTCGAATGATACGCCCGGACCTAGTTTGTAGTGGCAGCTGGTCCTCTGCGAATGTAACCTTCTGCGGAACCCTTGGAGCATGTGATTTCGATTTCTTAAGAATTGGCTGTTTCTCGGACTTGGCAGTGAAAGTTTGTGGTTGCTGTCCTTGTTGGATTGGGCTGGGTGTGAAATCATTTTTAATAGAAGAGTTATCCAAAAAACAGGGTTTAACTCTATCTATTGAAATATTGACCGTTTTATCCTTTATTTTGACTTTGAAAATTTTATCGCTTCTGCTTAGAACTTCATATGGGCCTTGGTATGGAGGCTGAAGGCTGCGGCGAACACTATCAGTTCTTACAAAGACGTGTGAGCAGCTTTTTAAGTCTGAAAAAACGAATGGTTTTTGTTTCGAATGATTTGTGAAAGACACAGGTCTAAGGTCTTGCATCTTACTTTTCAGAGTTTTTACGAATTCAGATTGTGGTTCACTTTCTGTATTTTCCAAGAAATCATAAGGCAAACGGATATTTTCTCCGTAAAGAAATTCGGCTGGCGTAGAGCTCAATGTTGTGTGCCAAGTTGTGCGTAATCCAAGCAGAATGATCGGAAGTGATTTAGTCCAGCTTTGATTTTCATGGCACATAATGGCAGCTTTTAACGTACGGTGCCAGCGTTCCACTGCCCCGTTAGCTTGAGGATGATAAGCTACTGTGCGTTGCCTTTTATACCCTATGAGCTTTGATAATTCGTAAAATAAATTTGATTCGAATTGACGTCCTTGATCGGTTATGATAATAGTAGGAGATCCAAAACGAGCTATCCATGTTTTTACTAACGCATCTGCAACTGTTTCGGCTTCTATATCCGGTATGGGCGTTGCTTCTGGCCAACGCGAATAACGGTCGATGATAGTAAGGCAATATCGATATCCTTCTGATGTTGGCAATGGTCCTATAATGTCAAGGTTTATTTCACTGAAACGTTGATTTACTGTATGATATTGTTGATACGGACTGCGTACATGTCTGGAAATCTTTGACTTTTGGCATTTTATGCAACATTTAGCCCAATTTCTAGAGTCTTTCCTGATAGATGGCCAAATAAACTTTGAAGAGATTAGTTTTACTGTAGATTTAATACCTGGGTGTGCCAGATCATGAACATGATGAAATACTTGTTTTCTAAAATCAGGTGGTATGTATGGTCGTTTTGTCTCATGGGACACATCGCAGTATAAAAAGCGATCGGATCCAACAATAGGTAATTTTACTAACTGTAAAGAAGACTCTGGAGATGAGAGCATATCTTCCAGTTCGGTATCAAATTCTTGAGCTTGGGCTATTTCTTCGTAGTTAATTTGTGAACCTATTTGTAATTCCTCTACTCTTGATAGTGTATCTGCTACGCAATTATCCTTTCCTGAAATGTGTTGGATGTCCACTGTGAATTGTGCAATGAATTCTAGATGCCTTTGCTGACGTGGAGAAGCTTTTTCCAGCTTTTGACAAAATGCGAATGTAAGTGGCTTATGGTCCGTGAATAATGTGAATTCTCGGCCCTCCAGCAAGTATCGGAAATGCTTGATGGACGAATAAGCACTTAAGAGTTCTCTGTCGTAGGTGGAGTAATTTTGCTGTGTTGATGTTAAACGTGCCGAGAAAAATCCAATTGGCTGCCAGTGTCTGTTACTGAACTGTTGCAGGACTCCTCCTATTGCTTTATCAGAAGCATCCACCATTAGAGCGAGTTTTGCTATCTGTGATGGATGAACAAGCGTTGCTGCTGTACGAAGCTGCTCTTTACATGTTTCAAATGCATGTGAAGCTTCATCTGTCCACTCTGTTTTTCGGTTGTCATTTTTCTTACTGTTGACTAAATAGTTGTTAAGAATTGATTGGTTATGAGCAGCATGGGGAATAAAACGTCTATAGAAATTGATCATACCTAAAAACCTTCGTAGTTGTTTCACCGTTGTCGGTCGTTCCATGTCTGTGATAGCCTTAACTCTGTCATCAGTTGGTTTGATGCCTTTGGCTGAGACGATGTGACCCAAATACTTAACCTCTGGTTGGGCGAAAACGCATTTACTGAGTTTAAGTGTTAGTCCATATTCGTGTAATCTTTGGAAAACCATCTCAAGATGTTGGAAGTGTTCCTTGCGATTGTGCGAAGCAATGAGAATGTCATCAATGTAAGGGAAACAAAAATCAAAACCACGAAGCACAGAGTGGATGAATCTTTGAAACGTCTGTGCAGCATTTCTAAGTCCAAACGTCATAAATGGGAATTCATATAATCCAAATGGTGTACAGATTGCAGTTTTTTGAATATCCGACTCTTCCATGGGTAACTGATGGTATGCTCGGTGAAGGTCTAAGGTAGAAAACACAGTACGTCCTTCCAGCTGATGAGTGAAATCATGCAGATGAGGTAAAGGGTACCGATCGGCTTGTGTAGCGGCATTTAGGGCTCTGTAATCACCACATGGTCTCCATGAACCGTCTTTTTTCTTTACTAGATGTAAGGGGCTGGACCATGAGCTATTCGAGGGGCGACAAATGCCTCGCTCAAGCATGTACTCAAATTCAGCCTTTGCAATCTTCAATTTATCGGGAGGTAATCTACGAACCTTGGAAACAACTGGTGGGCCTCTTGTGACTATTGAGTGAGTAACGTTATGTTTTATTTGAGCTCTATTTAGACTAAAATTTTCCGACGTTATACTTTTGAATTTTTCTAAAAGAATAAGAATGTCATTATCCAGATTATCGGAATCAAGTGGAGTCAATGATGAGGACGGTCCTTTTATAATTTTAGCTGGTGCATGAAGTGAAGTTAAGGGATCGATTAAACGCTTTTGCCTAATATCCACGAGAAGACCAAAATTCCGCAGGAAGTCTGCTCCTATAATGGGTCTTGTAACATCAGCTACAATGAACTGCCAGTCAAATTTTCTCCTTAAGCCGAGATCTAATCTAAGTAATTTAGTTCCATAAGTGTTAATTGGCGTTGAGTTGGCGGCAAATAATTTAAATTCAGAAGGAGTTCGCTTTCTTGATTTGGATGGAATAACGGACACATCGGCACCTGTGTCAATTAAATATTTTTCATGAGTTGATTTGTCATATAGAAAGAGGCGGCAATTAACCCGACCGTAGTCCTTGGCCTCTTCAAGGGATCGGTCATCTAGTTTTCCGATTCTTGTTGGCTTCCAAATTGGCAAGGTTTCACACATTTTGTCGACTTATTTCCGAATTTGTAGTGGTACCAGCAATATTTGTGCTCTGCAGAACGCGATCTGGATCTATTATTCCTCCCTCGGAAATTTCCAGACCTGCTACGGGGTCGGTGGCGGAATGAGAGGTTGTCAATTTTTTCTGCCAGTGATGCAATATTAGCCTCCAACGCATCTATTCTTTTGCTTGTAACACCTTCCATGGAGGAAGAACAAGTAGGGACAGTGCCACTTTTCGTGACTGAAAATGCTTCTGAAGCATTATAAACACTTAATATTTTGTCGGCCATTTGTGCAATGTTGTCAAGAGAGTCATTACTTATTGACAAAATAGCTTGAGCGTGTTGCGGTAGGCGCTGAAGCCATAGTGATTTAATTACTTCTTCCGATATGGAGCTTCCAGCTAAACCTTTCATGTGACGCAACAAGTCCGAAGGACGTTTGTCCCCAAGGTCAATGTCAGTTAACAGTTTTTTAATTCGTGATTCTTCTGTGTCTGTCAATCTAGCCAATAACGCATTCTTGAGAACATCATATTTATTCGCGTTAGGTGGCTCAGATAATATATCGATGACAAAGTCTAACACATTTTCATCCAATGCTGCGACAACAGTATTATACTTCGTTAAATCGTTCGCAATGCCGCTGTTCGAAAATTGGGCCTCTAACTGGATAAACCACAACTTGGGTTTGTTTTTCCAGAACGCTGGTGGTTTCACAGCTACTCTACTTATTTCCTGTTCAATTTCAACATTTCTATCTTGTTTATTCATTAACTCCTTACTTTGTTCCAAATTTAATTTCTCCTCTGTCATGTTGACGAAAAAAAAATGGCGCAGTAATGAAAATGACGGTGTAGTAATGAAAATGGCGAAAATATTTTTACACTTTTAGCATAAATGAAACTATTACTTTAATCACTTATTGCAGTTCTAATCACGTCCTTGAGTCACCAGATGTGGGTTGGTCGTAAGGATGTAGTTGAATATGTACTTTACAATAATAACCAGACGCCTTTTATCAGAGTAGTAAGAACGACTAAATTTATTTACAAGATTCGTATCTATCAGTATATTGTTGCTACTCGATACAAACAAAAGTTACTATACAAAAACTATCGTCGGTAAAGGCTTAACTAAAGTGGGATGCCACAAAGGGCTCACACAATCGGTGTTAATTATTCGAGTTTCCACCGTATTTGCTTCAGTTTCGAAGAATTAAAATTTCGGTATTTACATATTCCATTAAAAAAAAGGAAACATACTCAATGAATGCTAACTTCTTTGTTCTGAAAGTTAAAAATGAATGTTCTGTGTCTTCCTACCTAGTGAAAATTAATCATATTCACCGTGTTATTTATATTTTACTAGTCATTAGCACGCAATAACTTAGCACATCCGTGTTCATTAACTTTTTTTGCCCAAATTGGATTAATACCCGATGGAACATCCTGACATACTGACATGGAATGAAAAATTAACAAAATGGTTACATTGACGCCGGAGAGGGGGAAAGCAAAAAAAAAAAAAAGTTCCGTTTTTCTCTCTCTTCCAAATGAAGTATCGGAATTTTTGCTTGCTCTCTTTCGCGGCACTCTGTGTCTTTTAAACTTCTATTATTCATTCATTAATGATATCATTAATTCTGAAAGTGCCGTTTGCTTTGTAATACTTTTTAAATGGTTGGATGTTCGCCTTAATCATTTCATTTGTATCAATTTCGTGATAAAGCTTAGTTGAGGTTTGATGGTTTTAATAAGATCAGGTGTCTTCAACCTGAGTTTCGTGGTACCCTAGGGTTTCTTAAGTCTCACAGGGGTTCCGCAAGAGATCACTATATGCTTGATTCAAGCATTGGAATTTTTTCGTGCAACTTTGACTTGTTTTTCTATTAAATTCTTTCATGCGGTTTTCTCGTAGAAATATAAGTCGTTGAAATTTTTCTGTACATTAATTTGTTCTAATTTTAATGTTTGTTGCTTTTTTATTATTCATAGAATATATTTTAAAAATCAGAAAAAAAAAAGAAATGAAAATATTGTCAGCTACCTTATTATTCATTGTCTTATACGTATATTGTGACAAAATAAAGATGTAAAAATAATTTTGTTTATGTGAAGTGCTGGATAAACTTTTATCGCTATTTTTTTTCTGTTATTTAATCCAGGTGTTCACGAAATTTCGGTTAGTTCAAAATGTTCCTTAAACTGTAAAAAGGTTTAATACCCCTGAATTAAATGATAGGCTTCAGTATTATTAAAATTATTGTTAATGTAGATTTTTTTGTTGCCGGGTTAGTTGGTCATTATTTATGGCGTTGAGAAGGAAGAATTAAATAATTGGCTTTTAAAAAGCGGAAAATTTACTGATAGAAATGTTTCAAAAATGTATGTTTATAATACAATGTTCATAATTTTCTCTCTAGAGAAAAAAGTCGAAATAAATCGGCTAAAAATAACTTTTCTAAATTGGTCTCTAATTTTTGCGATAAACGTAGGTGCAACGTTCGCGCCATTACTTTTATCAAACTGAGGGAAAGGGTTGGTTCATAAAAGTAATGAAAATCCTTATTCTGCCGTGCTAAAGCGCCACGGTGGTATCTGCAATCGAGCTCAAACTGAGATATCACTCTTTTAAGTTTTGCTTTTAAAGTTTGGCTGGTGAATAAGGTTGTAATTTTTTTTTTTTTTTTAAAAACTTTTCGGACGGGACATCCGTCTTTGAGGCAGGTATAATTTAGGGCTGAAGCTGTGTGTGAAATTTTATTCGTTCTGTTCAGTCCAAGCATAATGCTAAAATATTTAAAAAAAAAATAAAAATTCGTCAATGATTTGTATGTTTTGAATCATAGTAAACTCCCATCAACTATTGGCGGTCGGTCGGCAGGAGTGCCCCGATGGGAGGCCACGGGAAGTCACTGTGACCTCCCAATAATTTCCGTATTCGAGACATTTTGCTGACGATTCGGCAATTTGGAGACTATACTGCAACATTGAGAATATTTGTTCTTTTTAGTTTTTAGAATTGTTTTTTAAAATATGCTTAATGTTTTTTCTCACTAAATGCTATGCATACACGACATGTGCGCATGCTTGTTGCTTGTATTTTATCATCCGGTGAAATTGGAACTTTATTCGCCAAATTGATAATTTTCTCCCTCCCAAAAATTTTAGTTCTGGGCGCATCTGGCTGTCGGATTATCCGCTGGTCGGATTGTCCGTGGGTCTTTACTTTAGGGTCATACTTCAGTTTTACTTTTATACGGTGATGATTAACTGAATGCCCAAAAATGAAAATGCGTTGTTGGTCGTTTTTAGCTTTTGAAATTTTCTTTACATTCAATCTTGTCCTTTTTAGCTTTAATTGACATACTGTCGGCACCTCTTAAACGAATACTGTCGAGTCCAAGAAATATTATTCGATCAAGCGGGGATCTTTGACATTGCGTCAATGGCACGGTTCCAGGATGTTTTATTCTTATAAGCGGGGTATTCGTTTATCCAGTATATGTGTTGTGTTATTGACTTTTTTTCAGCTATTGCATACATTGATATCGTGTTTTACATATTGTTCAATTATCTGCAGTATTCGCTTATCCGCGGTTACCGTTACTCTATTCTGCGGAAAATCAGGACTTTAGTGTATTTCAAGCAAAACTGCCCCAAAATCGGTGAACTAACAAACGAAAAATATCAGAAATCAAAGTATTCCATCTCAAAGACAAGTATTGCCCCAAACACAAAATACAATTCATAAAAAATATATCTACAAGCATGTTTTAATCAGTTAACTGCTCAACATAATCCCCAATAAATAATTGACTGGCTGCAATCAGTCCTAAAAATATCAGTTGTTATACTTCGTAGCAATTTTCCCATTTACTTCGCTCCAACCACCTGAATTTGACCGCGAAAATCGAACCCACTGTAAATGAAACATACCAACTTATTAATTCTCCATCGAGCATCGATGGCCAATTTCATTATTTCCGTCGTGCTTCGGTCATAGAAATGCCTCCACGCGCGCCACAGGATTAGACAATTAATCACGAAAAAATCTGGAAAAAATGTCGTCGCTCTACCATTGCAAAAGTAATGGCTCGCTGCTTCGGTTCTGGCAGCTAGGGCCGTTTAGCGTTATTAATCTTGTATTACAATTCTTGCCGCTCGGGCGCGGCGGCTACTTAGCTTAATTCGTTCTGAGGGGGTGTGCCTGGGGGGGGGGGCTTGAATTGGAAATAGGAGAAATACGGAAGTGAAGGGATGTTATTGGTTGTTGAGATGTAGGTAGGGTGGATGTATGGATATCTGATATCCCCCCTTTGTAATGAGTGTCGTTTAATGTGGTAATTGATTCGTAGGTGCGGGTTTTATCGTTGTTTTACGGGTGAATTTTGTAAATGTGGTGTGTAAAAGGGACAGAAATTGATAATGGTAGCTTTTCCGCAGTTTGATTAGGTATTATATCGTCCTGTTTTTTTTTTTCTCCTGTTTAAAGTAGAATGGCATATATCTTTATCTTTAAGATGTCTATTGGACATTTCTCAAGCCTTTTCTATGTAAGATTAAAAATTGTTACGCCATTTTTTTTTCATTGTTCTCTAGAATGTAGAAGGATATTCATCTCTTTGTGAACAACGTTTCATTGATATTTTTTTACCTTTTTCAAAGCTCATTTAAAAAACATTTCATCGTGTTTCATTTACATATTTATTTTGTCGATTCTGCCGAAAGTAGAATAATGCGATTTTTTATCAATAACTGGTTGCACCCGCGCGGCTGTGCTTGTGCTATAAAGGTAAAGAAGGGAGAAACAACGCAAAATTTGAAAGACGTAACCATGGCAGCACAATAAAACGGTAATAACTTGAATGAAAAAGAGAAATTCGAGCACTGTACTTCAAACGCCTGTATCTTTTTTTCTGTTTGAGATAGAAACATGGATCCTCAACTGTAAGTCGAGATTAATCTGGGGTTAGAAATATCTCTCTATCCATTGATGCAAAAAGAAAACTGAGAGACAATAAAGTTTTTATTGATGGTTTTGATGAGGAAACTAGTGCCTGACATTAAGCGAAGACTTGCTAAAAGTAAGCTTCAAACGAAATAACTCACGCTGTATTTAAGAAAGAACTAGAACAAATTGCATCGAACGCAATAAAATTTTTCCTTTCCAACGACACGTAGCATTCATATGTGCAAGTAATTCTTAACCCCAATATTCGGCGATTTACGTGAAAATAGCCTTCATTTGGGAATAAAAGAAAGAACCACTTGTCGAATTTTTATCGAACTTGCGCCCAAATCTTACCGGAGCAAAAAGGAACAAACGCTGAAATTTTTAGCAAAATCGGCCGGGTAATTCTCGAGTTTTGCGCGCTCAAACAGACGCTTTATGAGACTTCATTTTATACTATGCAGAGAAGTTCCAATTGTTTTTTTTTTTTTTTTCCAAGTTTAATTAAGAGATACTTTATCGTAATATCTGTACCTCAGAACCAGACTAACGCAAGTCCGTTTTCGTCATTTTTCAGTAGAGGGGGAAAACGATTGTCGAATACATGCAAAGGATGGGACTCGCGCTCTTTTCACGCTGCTAAATAATTGTGAAGGAATTTGTTTTACAGAATACTGTTTTAATGGGTCGATGTGGAATAAGATTCTACATACAATGAAGCAAAAAAGTGAAAATGGCCATTTTTGGACTTACGTCGTCCTGGTTCTGAGGTACAGATATGTTGCAAAGAAAGGACATCAGTTTACGGTCAACCAACCCATGATATCTTTACCCTTGCCCTAACCGCGATGCCATTCGTTTATGTAATAAAAAAAAATTTGATTCACAAATTATTTATTATGTCCCCCGTGATCGAAACATATCGGTCTTAAAATTGGCCTAAATTTTAAGAAAAGTTACCAAATTTATCGAGTTTTGGTGAGAAATGGAACACACTTTTCTCACGCTAGGTGGATATATTTCACCGTATGCAGAGGGTGAACCCTCATAGTACTGTGGGTCCCGCTTAAACGAATCCTGTCGGTTCCAAGAAATATTATTCGATTAAGCGGGAATCTTTAACATTACGTCTATGGAATTCGGTTTCGGGATGTTTTATTCGTATAAGCAGAGTATTCGTCTATCCGTTACCCGATTAAGCGGGACGACAGTATCTCCCATATCTGGCCAAGTCTTTAAATTTTGCCACTTCTTATATTTTCATGATACTAAATTTTCATGATGTAGATGTCGAATATCCAGTTAATTTAACAGAACATCATTAATTATATTTACCGCAGCGAAATATACATTATATAAAGAGAAGGTATAAAGGCTAGCCTATTTAAAGATGACACCCCTTACAAAAATGTCTGGATTCGCTCCTGTGTAACCTGGTTAGTACACAGAAGCTGATGAAGATGTTGTACTCCCGATTGTTGTAGGGCTTTTGATTAATATTAAATTAATAGTTGCTCTTAATAGCTAACCAAATTTTCCTAACAGTAGCTATTTATAAGATGAAAAAGAACTCGTTTTTCTTTGCTTCCATCCATCAATTTGCTTCTTCCACACATTGCCGTGGTCCTTTCAAAAACTCCCCAACGCAACAAAAGATTTTCTCCGAAGATTTCCCAAATCGATTTATTCTTTTTTCATTTAACTTTTTCTGCCTCCCCCCTCCTTTCTCTAGCTGCTGCTATCGAAGTATCGAAGCAGAAGCCGCCATAAACACTTTGCTCTTTTGTTCTTTTTTTGATTGTTTGCTTTTTCTCATAATATATTTATAGGTAGCCGAAGGTGCTATTATGGTCGCCGCAGGGAGCCTTAGAGAAAATTAGGGCGGGTATGTTAGTCGAAGAGAGAAAAAGAACTGAAAAGAATAATACCACTTCTACTGGGTGGGGTCTGAATCACGCGCTTTTAAGTATCCCGAGACGTTTTCATTTGAAGATTCGAATAGTCGTATTTCGCACCCTGATACCCTCTCCCGAAATTTATATCGCTTTTAGAACTTTTGTTTTTCGGTGTAGGCGGTTTTCCTTGTACATTCATTGAACTGTTTCCAAAGAAGGGTGAATTGTGGTACTTTTTCAGATTGGGGGCTATAAGTGAAATTTCCAAGTGAATTCCAAAAGTTTTTCTCTGTATTCACAGTTTTGTTTTTTATTCATTCGTTAATTTACAATTTTGATTATTGTTGAAAAAGAAGAAAAATAGTTCTTCTGCCGAAAGATGAAATTGTATTTTGAAATTTATCGCAACTGATTTTCACAACGGTGAATGTAGCTTTGACTGCATTTTTTTTTCAGTTTGTCCCGATTTAGACTGCATGATTTGGTTAAAAATCGCCTTTTGGGACAGATTTTGAACTATATTATCGTATTTTGTGTACAACATTCAGTGACAAGAATTTTTGCAGTTTTATCGGTACAAGCACAATGTAACTGAATGACTAAGAAATGTAAAACCAAAATTTTGGTTCGATTAATTTGAAGCTGAGATGTTACTATTGAGTGATAAAAACAAATGTAATTTAGCATCTTTTAAAATGTTTTAAAACTATAACACTTGTTTGAACAGGTAAATGGTAGTACTGTCAGCACATCTCAATCTGGTAACGGATAAACGAATGCTTCGCTAACTAAAACGAAAAAAATCTTCCAGAAATGAACATTTTCCCATAAACGTAATATTAAAGATCCCTGTTTAATCGAGTATTTTCCGCGGATTATCGAATAATATTTGTCAGCTTGAAAATATTTTTGCTAAAAAAAAATCTAAATATATTAAAAACAAATTAAGTAGGAACAATGATTTACGTCAAGATAGATAATATTGTCCGTCAACAGTGGCTAGAAAAATAGCATTACAACATTCAAATTTCATCAAAACATTTCCATTATTCTAGCTATTTTTTTTTTTTTTTTGCCGTTGCCAAGTTTCCATTTTTCAAAAAAAAAAAAAAAAAAAAAGATAGTGCAAACAAAAATTAAATCGAATTTCATAAATTTAAACATTGCAGACGATAAGAAATTAATACATTAAATATAAAACTCGGCAGATGAGGAGAGTGTTCCCAAAAGTTCTTGAGTGAGTATTATGGACTTTTTCAACAAATACTAATGCAGTGTAAATAGGTGCCAAAATTAAATTACTCTTCTATAACTTTCATACGTTTTTTTACATGAAAACTAAAATTATGCTAGGTATTTTTCAACACTTTTTACTAATAATATTAATTACATCCTTCAGAAAGCAACTAATTTTTTATTGTTACATTTTAAGACAAATGTTGACGATTTGGAAAGGTAAAGAAAATATCCTGCTTAATCGAATTATTACAGCCGAACCTCGTTAAATCGAACACGATTAAAAGGAATTACTTCTCAGACAAACTATACATTTGCGATCCTCGTCTTGTTGTTTGTAGTAGGGTCAGGTGGGGGAAAGTGGGGCGAAAATCAAGCTTTTTTCCGATTAGGCCCTAAAATCTGACTATTAACTTTATTTTAATGAAAATTTTGATGCATTTTATATACATTGGATTTATTTAGATTAAGTAGGAAGCAGATTTATTCAATTTTGAATGTTTGTTTTCTCTCAGTGATACATTTAAAAGATCGTGTTTTGATAGACCCACTTTCCCCCATGGTGGGGGAAAGTGGGGCTAATTTAGAAATAAGTGTGTATTAGCACAAAAAAATGTTAATATTGTTTTTTAAGTAAGAATACAGTAGAATAAATGCACCTTAACTACATTTAAATGCAGAAACGTAAATATTTATGCATTTTTAATTTTGGTATTTAATTAAAGAAATAATGGCAACAGAAATCGAGCATTGATTATCGATCAGATGGGAAAACACTGGTTTAAAAAAAAACATTGATATAAAAACATTGTTATAAAAAATTAGAAAACTTTTGTTTAGTCATTCAATGAAATTACGAAAATATAGAGAATAGTGTTTAAAAAATAAAGCTTTAAACCTTTACAGACGTTGACTTTAGAGACCAAATGAATCAGCTTCACATAGCACTTAGCTAAGCCTAATCATAGACCCACTTTACCCCACCTCAGGAAAAACCTTATAAAAAAAAAGAATTTTCAAATTTTTTCTTACTTTTACATGGCGATATGTTCTATGAATAATCCACTTTAACTCTGTACGAAAAATTATCGATTACGCCTCTTAATAACGGTGTTTTAAAGAAGTTTATTAGCAGCTTAAAATAACATTTCGTATGGAACGAACATAAACTAATATTTTTTTCCTTATTTAAATTGCTGCCAGATTTTAAAACTAAAACAAAATCGTTTGTTGTAATCTCAACTCGCGTCTCAAAAAAAGAATAAACGAATTATCTTATTTAGAATCGAATAAGTTGGTGTTTTTCGAAATAGCCCCACTTTACCCCATGAACCCACTTTCCCCCACCTGACCCTATATTGTTCAGATAAGACGAACTACGGTTAAGGCGAATTGAATTTAAAGGTTTCTTGGGATTCTTTTTAACGCGGTTGGACTATAATTTTCCTTATTCTTAGGCAGGGATTCAAGTGAAACAGGCAATCGCAAATTACAATCGCGACTGGAAATGAATTATATTAGAACGTTTCTTGATAAAAACATCGTGACGTCAGCGTGACGTTTGCCTATGAAAAGCGAGCTAGATATAACGTCACAGCCTACTTGGCGAATAAGAGGAGATCCCTGAGTGCTTGTGATCTCTTATTGGTTCCACCCGTAGTGACGTCATGCCAATTTAAGTTGATGATAATGTAATTCACTTCCAGTAGCGATTGCAATTCGAAGCGATCGCAGTGCTGTTTCACTTGAATCCCTGCCTTAAAAAGTTAAATTTGAAAATAGATTTCCCCCTACTTATGCTCTTTAAATTTTAGCTGATATAATTCTAAATAATATTCCACTGTTTTGATTAGTTGTTTTTAAACCTTGAATACGTTGCACAATTAAATCAGAGAGAAAATAATGCATTAATTTTCTCTCAAATTGAAAAGCAATTTTAAAACAAACATGAATTCCAGAATTTATCTCCATTAATTTCTGTAAACATGAATATGTCGCGCTAGAATACCAGCTCGAAAGAATCAATACATGAAGGCCAGTGCATCAACTGGCATTTTTGAGCGGTAAAATAACATTAAAAAGCCTCCCGAATACAAAGTAATTCCTGATGGGATCTGTTGCCAACGGAAGAACGTAATTAAACAAGATAAGTTTGATTTAAAAGCACGGCAAACTGTGTTCTATTTGTAAAAGGATTTGGTCCCGGCGGCGAACGATTTCACGTGTTCTTGACTCCGAGATTATAAATCGTCTGCCGACCTCTGCGTCAAACCATTTTTATCGGGGTTTGGTGGAAGATAAATTCCTGTTTCAGGAGTAGCAAAACAACGGCATTTAGTAAAGAAGCCGTGATGAATATAGCGCCCTCTGGGCAAAAACTGTCAAGAAGTTTTTAATACACAGTGATTTAAAGAGTTGTAGTTCAATTAAAGTGATTTAATGGCTAGTCGTAGTCAATGAATCTGACATATATTTTCGAAAGTTTTTCTTTTCGTGATTTTGAAAAAATGCTCACGTTTTCACAGTACTTCAAAAATATTAAAAAATCAGGAGGAGGGGGGGGGGTGTATCACCAAAGACGTTCTTTGTTTATTTATTTCATGGTGTGTTAGGAAGTTAGTGAAGAGACTTTTAAGTGGAAATACAGAAAATCGAGAGCAAAAATTCTTGTACAAATTAGTATTTCGCCAGAGTTATTTTTATGGCTAGTTAGAAAACAGCATTTGTGTGCATCCACCTCCCTATTTTAAGCTTTTTAATGCGTTATTTTATTTGAAAATTTTTCCTTAACTCATGATCGCATAGTTTAAAAAATGTAAAACAGTTAGATAGGTCTTCAGCGGTGCAGTGGGGAGGAAGGGATAAAAATCATACAGATGTATTTATTTACCAACTTCTTTCAAATAAAAATAGAGATTTCATCAATTATCAGAAAAAGAGTTACTGTAGCTGATTTTTTAAGCAGGAAAAATAGTGGAAGCACATTCATTGCAAAATGTATAATACACGTTTTTGCTTAAAACATTAATAATAATCGAAGGGGTTAATTTTTGCGAAAAACTAAATTTATATTCTGTAATGTTGCCTCCTCCCCGAATGATATGAAAGCTAAATCAATTGTAAAGTGAAAATAATGGGCTGTAGAAAAGCAGGGAGCATAATCATGTCATTTAAAAAACAAGCTTGGTACGTCATAACAATACCAATAATTTTGAAAGCAACATCATTGGATCAAAGCAAAAGCTTTTGGAAATTACAATACATTCAACCATTAAAAATTCACGTTACCCTGTTTTATAGCTATAGTATTACAGTGATAGTGTACAAGAATTGTGTGTGTGTAGTTCAATGCACAGTGCTTATAATGTGAAAATATGAATATTTTTAATAACGTTTAATAAGGTCTTATTTTCACGCATTCTGTGGATATGTATTTTATAATACGAGTGTAATGGTGACTAAAGAATGTTATTTCATGCCCATAGGGCGCAAGATATTTTTAAACACGCATTTAAAAGGTTGTAAATAAATTTTAAACGCATTAACAAGGATAACATTAGCTTTATAAGTAAATTATCCTACTTCGCGGAAATTCAGTTATCGCGGTGGAGGCTGGAACGAATAAACTGCGATGAACGGAGAGTGACTGTACTGCAATTTTTAAATGGGCGAATGTCACTTTTTGTTTGATGCACTTATGTGTGTGCATTCCGTATTTATCATTCGAAAAATTTTGGAGTTCCATTCGGCAAATTGGGAATTTCCGCCCTCCCAAACATCCGAGTTCTCACATCCCTTTGCATATCTCTGCTTCAGAAGAAATGGATCAGTGGCGCATTCACGGGGGAGCTAAGGGGCTTAAGCCCCTCCCAGAAGCATGAAGATGAACCTCCCTGATAAGACTGAATTGCTTAAAATTGGGTTTTTTGCGACTTGACTTTTGGAAATGTGCCGAGGAATAGCCCCAACCACCTTCTTAAATTTTACCGAAAACCTTCAGTTTTTTTTTTTCTCTCTAGGAGTTCACATTCGAAAATTTTCTCTAACTTCGCCCCTCCCAGTAAAGTATCCTGCGTGCGCCACACAAATGGATAATAAACAAAACGATCATTAATTTTTTAAAAATTAAAAAAACAAAAAGACTTCTCAAAAAACCTACGAAAACTTTTTTTCCCCAACCTTGCGCAACAGCCTTATAAACGACTTTCATTGAGGCTCAATTAATTGACGCTTGGCGTCTTTTTCCATCTTCTCCCAACAACAGCCAAAAGGAATGCGCGCCACGCAACTTAATTCATTCATCTCTTCCTGAACTGACGACCTTGTCTCTGCAGGTGTGCTTTGCGCGAGGCTCGTAAAAGAAAAAAAAAAGAACCATCCGTCAATAATAAAAGGCTGCCTTACTGCGGCCTGTCCTTCATGGGGCGCTCTTCCATAAAAGAGAAAGTAAATAGGGGAACCAAACCAGTTGGCCCCCTTTTGTGTACCTTGGGATATTATTTGGGATGGGTGACCGCGCGAAGGCAATACGAGGAGGACAGTGTCTGGGAGTTTAGAAAGGGTTAGGGGAAATAATGGCGAGGGATTGCGTCATTAAGGCAGCCCCTGATGGTAGTTGCAGCGTCTGAGAAGTTATTCTATTTTCTCCTTTCATGCCTTCGTTTAACATTGGGCAAATAAACCTTCTGGAACTCGCTTTGCGAAATTGGAAGTGAAGGTGTAGAATTCGATTTCTGGAAAGGATTTACAGAGAAATGGTTGCGTCTTTTCTAAAAAGACTGCATTTAATGGCTTCTCTTTTATTTATCTTCGAAAATAGCTCTGAAAATTAAATAGATGAGATGATTCAATATAAGAAAGCTTTCTTAACCCTCTTGGGTCCGTTGGGGTCATATATGACCCCCAATGCAATTTTTGCTTTACATATCTTGTTAATCAACCATTTGTTTTTTGTGGCATTTTGTGACTTTTATTCTTTTAGTTTTTATGCAAAATAATGCAATTACTGTCTAAAATTTTTTCGTACGACCTCCGCCTCATCTGCGCACGCGCCAAGTCTCTTCTGACTCTCTCGAAATAGGGGGGAAATGCCATGAGGAAGTAGCAATCGAACAAAAGCTGAAGACATCGGGAAGTGCGCAGCCTAAACCTATCTCCCCTTTTTCAAATGGAAGCGTTCGTGGCTGCCAGGTGCACAATACGCAAACAGACAGCATTTGTTTTATTTTTCCCGAATTTGCATTTTTTGCACACAAGATCTTGGGGTCACTGCCCAGAATACCAAAAAAAAAAAAAAAGGACGTTGCAACTTTTGTCCAAGAGAACTTAGAGAGAATAGAAAATGTAGCAAAAACATTTCACATGTGTTTGAAATTCACTTGCAAAATCATTTGTTTCGGGTCTGTCTGTAACAGTTGTAAATAAGACGACAGTTACTGTAAGCTTTGCTCAAAAATTATTTTTTTTAATGCATAAACTAAATTTTACGTTGATTGCGCCTTTCAATTTGTTTTATCATTAAAAAGTTTATGAACTTATAAAATGCATGTGACATTCAATTATCATAATAAATTAATTAAAGGAAACATTGGGGTCATTTATGACCCTAAATGTCTTGAGTGTAGTCGAAATGGGAGGGACCCACGAGGGTTAAATGATTTTTTTTTTTTTTTAATTTTAATTATTATGTATTTGTTACACTAACATTAAAAAAAAATAGTGTACGAATTGATTCGTTGCACATCAAATTATCATTTATTACTACAGATGATTGAAATAAAAAGAAAAGAACAATAAAAACACATTTGATTATTGATATTCGCCGGTCGTGTGCCAAATCTGCCGTTTCCGATAAACAAACCGATAGGTGGCGACGTGCGCCTGCTCTACGTCATCGCGTTGCGTGCTGAAGGACACGTGACAAAACAATGTTTGTTTTATAGAGAGCTGATTGATCGGACAGATTCACGGAACCCGTGTTTATAAGAAGTGTCACGAAAAGGTAAATAATAAAGATAAGGATTAGGAAAGTGTTTTTCCGTTTTGCCAGGTATACTTTTTTTGTGGATGATTGCCAGAGAATTTCAATAAAAGATAGAATGTTTGGAAACGTTTTATTGTGTAACTACCTCTTATACGTTCAGAAGGCATAAAATATAGTTTTTTAGGATAAACTTAAGAGTTATTGGTGAACAGAATCGATATTACATTTGCGAGGGATTTTTGTATTGCGAAGGAAAAATATCAGATTTTTTATCTCGAAGAAAGACCCGCTATACATATTTTTTGAATAGCTAACCATTTAGCAATCAATCATGATGCTACAGTTGCAGTTATAATGAAAACTGCGTTGTGCATGTTCGATCTAATACTAAAACGAGTACATAATATGTGACACCCCCCCCCCCCCCACCCCAGGCTTTTTAAACTTAGCAATTGAAGAGCAAGGGGGAAAAAAGATGCAAGTGACCAAAAAGCGATTTCGAGAAAAATGAAGAACAAAGTTTGATTTATCGTAACTCCTTTTGTAGTTAATAGAATTCTCATGCACATTTCTGTCGGTTCTCATCCTTTTTCCTCCTTGTTGTTCTACCAGTTGATATTAACCCTTTATAGCCCCTAGATCTCTCTAATTCGCTAATATCTTAAAATTGACGAAAAAGTGACTTTCATCTCCCCCCCCCCCGCCCCTCCAATTGTGTTTAGTAATATTTAGTCTTGTATGAAACATTTTATTTTTAAATTTTTTGCGTGTATTTAAAAAAAATCTGTTAGTAGCCTAGAGGGAGGCAGTTGCCGTTGTCTTATACCACTGAATGACAGACTTGTTTGTTTGCAATGATAAAAGATTGGTATTTCTTTTCTTCTACATTTCTTTTCTTAAACCAGATATCTCACTCATATTAAATATAATTAAGAAGCAATTCTGACTTAGAGCAACTACTTTTTTCCCCACCGAAATGAAAGAAATAAAGATGTCATAGATTTTTTTTTTTTTTTTTTTTTGTCTTTCATTGGAACGATTGTCATGCATGGTTACCGGCTCCTTGTCAAAGCCTAATGTCATCTTCAGATGCTGTAATCTTTTATTTGTTTTATCTTTCGGTGTGTAATTACCCAGAATCTTACTCGAGTGGTTTGTGGGGAGGGGAGGAAAATTGTTGTCAATGAATTCAGCGATCAAATCATGGTTATTCATTCACCGATTTCCACGGCAATTTCTTCCATTCACTTCGCTTCACTGAACTTGGCAACGGAGTAATTAAACTCCCCTCTCCGATTATGATATCGATATTGGAGCATTGATTTATTGTTCTACCTGGCGTTCTTTTGCTGTCAAATTACACCGCAAAAGGAATCAATTACGTCACCCGTCGCCTCAGAGCTTTTTCGTAAGAACCTTCCCCGAGGGAATCTAATCAAAATTTTCCCGCCGTCTCGCTCTGCGCTGCTTAGTTGTCACGCTCCTTCTGCTTAACCGTATTTTCAGCGAGATAGTATCTTTTTGATTTCGTTGTCGAGGAGAAATTTAAACACTTCAGTTTCGTTATAATAACAGGGGATATTGCTTTTTAGGTTGTCAGAATTTGTTCCCAAGTAGTCTATAAATTGTGGAGAGGTGCAGGCTTGTGTTATTTTTGTGCCGCTCGAGTTTTAACTGCTATAAATTCATTCTTTATTGCACATAGTAGCTGTGTTAAGCTATGCATGCACTGGACATGATTTGTTCTTTTGCATGAAACATATAAATTATATATGCTTTTCATGATAGGTGGTTAGAGTATAAATAAAATTAAATATTCATCAAATCGCTATTTATGAGTTTTTTTGTAAAACCATACATAATTACCGACATTTATTTCAACATTAGTACATGTTTTTTTATTTTTTGTGGTTATGTCCGAAATTATTAAAACACGATATCTTGTTTATAGGTATACAAATCACTTCACAAAAATTTCTTCCTAAAAAAATGCTTTATTAAATTTTATATATTTTTAATACTTCTCTGATAGGTGCTAAAGTAATTTCTCATCTAAAACAAAAGCTATTTTTGAAAATTTTTGCTTCAATCTGTTTATTGAGAAACTTAAGTTAGAGAAAAGCAAAATTTTTCAAGGTTTCAAGTCGTGATTGCTTTTTTTGTGCTTTATAGCAGGAAAAGTGAGCTCAAAATCACTATGTTAGTCTTCATTATCAACTTATGTTTGAATAATCATCGAAGTTTAAGTTGCAAAACTGACCTAAATTTTATAATTCATATTTAAAAACTTGCTTTTTTCTCTTATTAGTATTTTTTTAATTAAAAGTAAATGCGATGAGTAAAACAATTAGGGTAAATTAAAACAGCCGTCAATGTTCTCTTCCATACTTAATATTTCATTGATGTAGTAGTGGAAACGATGCAAGTTCTAATATGCCCATAAGTTTCTTCGTTTCTGTGACTGAATTTCGGAGTATTTTCCTTTTCTTCTTTCTTCTCTCATTTTGCCTGGTGATGCCATTTTCGATTTTCCTTTTCTAGTTCTTCCTTCCTCATAAAAGAACGTAATTCTCGAAGCCTGGATAGGAAGAAGAACATCCCAAATCCGTTATTTTAAGTCATCAACTGGCCAAATTGCCCAACGCACTGGGCGTGGATACCAAAACTAAATGTTAACTTCTGTTATGGCTCTGCGTTCTGATTGGTTTAAGTTTGTTCACGATTTATATTTCTGTTTCATGACTTCTGAGCGAAATTATTTTTTCATAGATCGTCTGTCGATTAACGTTGCGGATATACCACGTGATACTGCAACATGGCTGTAAAAAGACAGCGTTTGGAAGTGAATGTTCCATTAACTGCAACTTTCGTGCTCATAAAAATGCTGTTTCCGAGATTTATAGAATCGTTTTTAATCTCCAACGTTAGTTCTCTTTCGTTGCATCTTCTCGCTTCTGTTATCTTAAGCAGTTTTATATCCAAGTAGATGTGTTCTTTCACGTTCGGATGTTCTTATAAATGAGTTTTTCACGAATAATAAAACTTACAATAAAAACCGTTCTGTAACAAGCACTGACAGTATAATTGGATTTACTTTTTTGTTTCATTGATAAACTTCTTGATGTAGTCGAATCTTGTTTGAAAAGCTGAGACTGAAGATGGAAAAATATAAGAGTTTTCTTTTCTTCCTAATTTTGTTTTAAGTTAAAGGAACTAAGAGTTCCTGTAAGTATAGTAGAAATGCGGTTTTACACCTAACTGGTGTCAAAATTTTTAATGTTTTGTTGGCTGGATATTATTGTTTTGATACCAATGATCTATTTGTACGTTATAGTTATGGTATTAAAGTCCTTAAATTCGCATATGATTACTGATGTTTGAAACTGATTCAATCAGTTTTCATCTTTCCTATAAGGAGACTTTTTTTTTTGTATCTTTAAAACCAGGACACTTATTAAACTTATACCTTTTCCTCTGACTTTTAGAAATATATTATTGGTTTAAGCCACTGCAATACATTGGGAAGTAAAAAGTATAGTTGAGGAACTCATGGAAGAATTTAATAAATAAATATAATTATTCTCTCCGTTGTGTATGATTATCCTGTTTTTGAAACATCGGCATTCAGCAAAATATATTTTCACAAAATTAAGACTTAAAAAAAAAAAAAAAAAAAAAAAAAAAACCGTGAACAACTGCTCATTGCCCCAAATCATCGTAATAAATGATAAACAAAAAATTGTTCTTACATTATTTTCATAATCGTAGTTAGATCTATTTAACAATGCAACAAGTGTCTCTTTGCTCCTACGGTCCTAAGTTTTAGCAGAACTTAGGGTTTCAGTTATAGCTAGAGGTATTTAGCAATTTAATAAGCGGTTCTGTGTAACAGCAGTGTTTCAACCGGACAGAATTTCTGATTTCACAATAGTAGTAGGAGCTATTTAGTAACATAAATAAATGGCTTTTTGAATGGTATTAGTATTCCAACCGTACAAGTCAACAAAACTTCAGATTTTACAGCTACATATTTTAGCAATGTATTTAGTGGTTCTGTGCAGGACCCGATCAAGTCAAGGTGGTGCTCAGGTTTTTATAAAATTTGGTGTTCGTCTCGCAAGAACCTCTGCGCATTACCAAAGAACTCTTTTCCAAAAACGGGAGGAAATTATGGAAATTTATCCTCTTTTGGTGCCCCTAAAATTGTGGTGCCATGATCCACGGACCTGCTGGACTATGCGTTAATTAGACCCTTGTCCTGCATTGCAACAGTGTTCTAACCTTATCAGTTCTATCGTAACATGCGTTACATATTCATTCTCACGTTCTTTTTTTTTCTTCTTTTGAGGGGTGGGAAGAGGCTTAACTCATGTCTTCCTTTTCGTGGGATGCCGATTAGCGTGGAATCCTCAGAACTGTCACAGGGCAGGAAATTCGATTCGAAGCCTCCCGCCCACTATTCCGCAATGCTTCCAAAAACACACATTTGTGGGAGAGGAGGGAACTTTCGTTTTGACACCACCACAGCAATTAGTGCAACTGGGGAACCGAAAAGCCGAGGGTATGTTGTTGAATCTGACCTCGACCGTAACTGTACATAACCACAGGTTACGAGACAGGAATAGTTCTGGAGTGAGGGTAATGGTGGAGGGGGCAAGAATTCTACTGCAAAAAAATGGAAGATATAAAGAAACTTTAGGTCATTGACATTTTATTTTGTTCGATGGTACGACTTTTCTAACGAGCTAATTTCTTATCATAACGAGCTAAATTAAATGAAATTTCATCGGAAATATGTTCGTAATTGGCATATATTTATGGAAACATAAACATTTAATAGTAGTTGGTTGAAAAATTGAAAGTAAAATATCGCATGAATTGAAGTTTAAAGTGATGGACAAAGGATCTACTGCTCTTCTTTCTGAAGAAAGCATTTCCATTTGTTTGCTTCCTCATTTATTGTACTCCAAACATGCATATTTCGACCATTAAAATTGGTTTTATTTTGGCCGTTTCTAGTTCTTTCTTTTCCAAAAAAATTCTGTCGTACAAATATAACCGAGACAGACGCCTCATTAATAAATTACAGGGTTCGGTACCAGCACAAAATGGCATCTCCTGTGGGAAAGAAAGAACAAGGCTATTTCACTTCCTCAATTTTTGTCCCAGGGTTATTTTTATTACGTAATGTTAAGAATGTTTTGGTTTTTACCAATTTTATTTGAAACTTGAATTTTGATCAAAGCCATTTGCTAACAAACACTTTTATAGTTATCTTAACAATAGAAGATAAAGAACGTGCTTAACGTAAAAATCACTAATAAGAGAACATCAGAAAATCGGGCTTACAACTCTGATTGGAATATAGTTCTTTTGAGTGTACAGTGTATCTCAAACTGAGAGTAAAATAGCAGCGCCAGAAAGTGCAGTACAAAGTGAAGGGAAAAGAAAAGCTTTTTACTATCTGAGAATGATATTAAAAATTAAAAGAGCTTTTCAAAGTTTTGAAATGAAGGGGCAAGTGGATAAAGGTGATATGTGACAATTTTAGTTTTACTTACTTTTCACCATGGATGAAGGTGTTAAGGTAATATTTTTTTTTTCTCAAAACTTTTTCTAGAAATGAAAAATATTGTCACATATTGCCTGTATTCACTTGCCCCTTTAACGGTGTATGTGAGTTACACAATTGAACATACACTAATTTGAATTTGTGTAAGTCGGTGAAATTCAAATATCACCTTTATCCACTTGCCCCTTAAAATATTCTCCTGGAGGGCCCATGAAAGGGGTTTTGTGGGGGGTGGGGTGCATGATGTATACTTCGCCAGTGAATTTTTTTTTTGGGAGTTGTCTTAAGTGGGTACTTTTTTTTTGGTGGGGGGGGGGGGTTCTTGGCAGTGGGATTACGTAGCATGAGGGGTGGGGTGTCTTGGTAATTCCTGTGTAATTTAATTTTTTTGGAGATGTCTTTAGGGGGTAGTTTTTTTTTGAAGGTGTGATTTTTTTACCAGTGGAGATCAGTCACGGTGGGGGTCATCGCTTTTAGGGACAACGGGACCCATGTATTCTCTTAAGCTCATGAACATTGTTAAGATTACAAAACATCAACCTCAGCCTTGAAATGTGCCTTAAAACTAAATGGATGGCACTGGACGAAAAATATCTCTTTACTTTAAATTTTTGACTTTGTGTTTTGGCTTTCGCTATAAAAGTTTCGTTTTCGATGCTGCTATTTCCTGCACATTATTTTCTCTTTACACGTGTCTTCATCCTATCTTGTAAATCCTCACGATACAGCAGCGGTGGCCAACCCGCGGCACGCGTGCCACAATGTGGCACGGCAGAGCAGGAACAGTGGCACGCGAAGACTTTTTGAACAAATTCCAAAATTGAGGAAAAAGTGTCAATATCAAAAATATTGATAAAACTGAAACCTTTAAACTGATAAATATAATGATATTCTGACGATTAAGTGTCAGGAGGCTGGCTTACAAATTGTCTGAACTGCAATATTGCAAAGTACTTAGCGTTAGCTTCGGACATCCAACGAAAGCTGTGGAAAGCATATTTGTTCTTAACACAAATGAAACTTTCGATGCTGCAGAATGGATTCTTGATCTGCAATAGTTTCAGCTACGGGGGTGCTGAAATTTCAAAAAAAAAAAAAAAACGTTAACTCTGCAACTAAAATTTAAAAAACCAGATTGGACAGAATTCTGTTTGTTTGCACAAATGAAGACGCTAAAATTGTTTTTCTTACATTACTTGAAATTATTTGTTGAAAACGCTTCACAATGTCATTAAATTATCTATCACAAACTCTTTGCCAAGGAAGGAGACTCTTCCTCTGTTGGTGACCCTGTAGGGTTCACTGTATTAACAAACTACGAATTAGAGCTCTGAATGTTTTGTGAACATTTTCTAGGAGAAAGAGAAGAGTATGACAAGGTACTTCTTCATGGAAATATGCGATAGCTATCCAAAGGAAAAATAGTCATTAGATTTCAGAATTTTAGGGAGTGTGTTTTTTATAATTTCTGGAAGGAAAGCAATGAGGACTTGCTACTTAGGAATGAAGAATAGCAATTGAGTTTATAGCTATTTTATCTCTTATTATTATCCGACGTTTAAGTAATTCAATTTAAGATTGTACAGGAAAAAAGTTTCCTAAACCAGTATAGACCATTTATATTTTTTTATAAAGAAACTTTAGTTTCTTTCTCTCTATTTTGGAAAGACAAGAATAAAACAATTAAGATTAATAATGAAAGTAGCAGCCCAAATTTAATAATTTTCCAATGATATATGGAGAAAACTTTATACCTATTTTAAGTATTCTCATTCAGTGTTAGGCTTCATGATTTTCAAGATGATGAAAAAAATGCTGAACCTTTCAAATTCGTTGTCTATTTCTCTGCAAGACACTGTAGTGGACCTTTTGGTTTTGGACTTTCCATCCGACATTTCTACTTGTTATTTACCAACTTTAGCCGCCTGCGCTGTCATAGATTTGGTTCAAAATACATTGCTAAACAAATATTTTTGACGATGAATGCGTAAAAATCTAAATACCATTGATCATTAATCAATAGCATTTAAAATACTTCAACTTCTTTAGATTCTCAAAAACTAATACTGAAATTAAAGACTTGGTAAAAAAGATACAGACTCATAAACCGCATTGAGTACAGGCTGCTTAATTTTTGGAATAGAATATTTCATGTTATTTGTTTCTATTTTAAGCATAACCCAACTGACAGAACATATAAAAGTGTTTAACGATAACTCTTAAGTTTGGACTTATTTTATCCTTACTATCATTTTAATTTCAATTACTCAGATTTACGAGAAAAAAATTTTATTTGGAGAAGAATTATATAGTCAACAAAAAAAACTATTTTTAACTTTTTAAATGTTCAGTTTGTTGGAAAATACAATGTGGCACGCTGAGCTTTTTCTCGCCAGATAGTGGCACTCTCCCTGAAAAGGTTGGCCACCCCTGCGATACAGCCTAACAGAGAGCTCGACTGTGATACACTCGTTTTTCCAAGTTTCTTTATCTCGAAAAAGGAAAAACTTTCGATGGCAAGAGATGGAAAATAACACAGGATGCGGGATCCTCAATTGGGATCTCCTCAGCTCCTTGAACAATCAGGGCGTCCGCGCGGCCGGAAATATTTCATTACGTTGTCACCCTCCTGCCCCCCTCCTCGCCCTCCCCTCCTCTCTGGTCAAAAACTGCACATAATCGAGATTTATGTCCCGCTAGGTTCAATTTCGTTTTTTTAAAGCTTTTCAAATGGGTGAAAGGCTAAATGGTCGTAACCTGCTATTGATTTGGCGGAAAGGTTCTCTCGCACATAAAAACTTATTTAAAAATTGAAAGATAGAGTGGATTAGATTTTGTTTTTCTTTGTTTCTGTTAGCGTGAATCGTAGTGGTCAATGGCTCTATCTCTGAAAGATTTCAAGTCGATTTGTAATCAAGTTTATGGACTCTCGTACTGCACAGTAGCATCTTTTTTTTTCTTCTTTATTTTTTTAAATTTTTGTTTTACGCATGAACAGTTTCGCTTTCATGATAGTTTTCTTGTATGTGTTGTTTAAAAAATGCATATTTTACGCTCACACATGTAAATACATTTCTTTCTCCAAGATAAGGCTGCGGACAATTGCTCCATCATGATCCCTTAAGGGGTCTAAGATCCAGCTTAGATTGATGTACTATAATCGAGTTTTCTCATAACTTAAACATAAAAGTGTAGATAAAAATATTACTAACACGATGGCGTATGGCTATCTAAAAAAAGTGATTTAATCATAAGGGTGTCGCGATTTGAAGTTTAACTAATAGAGTAAAACTGCAATTTTTCTGCAAGTATCTTTAAATTTTCTACAGTTTTCCCGCAGTTTTTTTTGAAAAGAGAAGCAGATCTAAATCTCGCAAATAAAGCTTATTCGGCTCAAAACTACAATTTCGCAAGAAAGTGATTTTGTGATTGAGACATTATGGGCCTTGCGGAATTATGTACTTTTTAAAAATCGGCAAGAGAACTACAGTAATTTTGGAGCTTTCCCGATGAATTTCTTCAATTTAAAGATAACTGCAGAGAATCTGTAAAATGACTTCATAATTAAAATTTTAAAGTCGCAACAACAGTATGATAGGAACACTTGAGCTTAGCCTAATATCATCGAGTTTGTAATGCAGTGAACTCTCACTTATACGCCGGCCCAAGGGACCAACAGAAAAAGGCGCATAAGTGAGGGAGACGCATAAGCGAACAAGAACATTTAAAGGCCTAAAACGCAACATAGTTTCTAATGAGGGAATGAATAAGAATATTTTAACAGAAAAGGGACATATTACCACGGTTTGGCAGTTACTGTAACGTAACTGCAATGATAAAGAGAAAACAAGAATTGTAGCATACCTAATTACAAACTGTTCCCTATAAAATGATGCATAATAGATAATTGTCCCTCTCCGAACTCTAGTTCATGTGGAAAAATTGCCTTCCGTGAGCAATTAAGGCGAAAGATTAAAGAGGAAAGTAAAGAAAAAGGCTTATTTTTTAAAGAAAATAAATTAAATTTTTTACATTTTAGGGAAAATTCGGCGCATAAGTGAAATATTTATCGTTAGAGCGACGCACAAACGAGCGATAATATCATTATTTTGCTATGGAATGTGCTGGGACCATTTAAAATCGTCGTATAAGTGAAAAAGGCGCATAAATGAGGTGGCTTAAAGTGAGAGTTCACTGTATTTTTATCTACATTTTTATATGTAACATTATAGGAAACTCGATGAGGGTAGGTATAAAGTCGGATCTTGTACTTTAAGTGACGGGAATGGTAATCTGACTTCATCCATTTCATCAAGACTACAGGGGGCAACGTCCTCTCCTACTCAAAACGACCATTTTTACTTCATGCCTCCTTGAAGAAAAGCCTCATAAGTCACCTGTTTACCGTTTTTCGGAACATTCCTCCCAAAAACCATAAACCCACCTCCCTGACCCTTTGTGGTTATTTTACTGCTAACAAGCAGACCACATTGCTTATATACCGGAAAGGGGGGGGGGGGGTGCGGTCTCTCCGAAATATGACGGAAAGAGTGGGGAGGGGGGGGTAATGGAACGGGCAGTGACGTTTGTGGATCTCGTTTCCGCGATGCGATCGCTCGAGCTGTCCTCAAAAAATGTTTTCGTGACGTGGGGTGATTAATTCTGTCCCGGTCCCCATCGACAAAGTGAAATGTCAATTTAAGATGATGGAGGAGTAGCCGCAAAAAATATTTTTTTCCCCTCCTTTCCTCCGCCTTCCGCGCGCACTCTTGTTTAAGTTGCGGTTGCGGCTAGGCATGCGATGAAAGCTATTTGGAAATGGAGGAGGTGGTTTCCGTTTTTTTTTCCCGAGCTAACCTTTTTGTGATATTTTGCCTATTAAGAAATTTTTGACCGAGATTGTGCCCGCGCGTGTTTAGGTTAAATATTTACTGTTGAGAGGGTAGTATGTAATTGTAGACCTCGGTGCAGCGAGTTTGGGGGAGGGGGGGGGCAGCTCCACAATTTGCCGGTATTGTTTTCTGGTTTTACTTGTACCACTTGGGCACCCGAGCCCTAGTAGATGCATCTACCCGACTTAATGCGGAATACGTACGTCTTCCCTTCTTACGAGTACCATTA
Organism: Uloborus plumipes; assembly: GCA_038373865.1. Taxonomy (NCBI): domain Eukaryota; kingdom Metazoa; phylum Arthropoda; class Arachnida; order Araneae; family Uloboridae; genus Uloborus; species Uloborus plumipes. Next base: position 56,837 of record JAXGGA010000325.1, read on the forward strand.
AGGTGGAAGTCCGTTTTAGCTCAACACACATGTCATAAGACCTATACATGCTATAAGATATATTGGTCAGACAACACACATGCTATAAGATATATTGGTCAGTGGAGAGAGAAACTGCCGAGCCGTTATCCGAACCTGGGGTCGTCCTATGCTTGTCAGACTTCTCTAACCGGTTTTGTGTTGTACATCGAAATGAACGAAGGAAAAAAAATCTGAACCTCAAGGCCAGACTAAACATAAATCACACTATCACTACTTTGTAGGAGAAAGTATAAACGTTTGGTACATACAAAGGTTGGGACTCGATTTCTCTTAACACTGTTAAATAATTATGAACTATTATTTTGAGCAGATCTACTTCATGGCTCAGTGCGGAATAGGTTTTTAAGTACAAAGCAAGAATAACAGAAAAATCGCCATTTTTTTGGACTTACGTTTGTCTGGCTTTGTGGTATAAAGATCATTTTTCATTCTATACAAGAATGAGACAGCTTCAGCTAATGTTCCATACGATATTTAACAAGAAGTTATGTCAAGAACTAAACGAGCCTACTTTCCCGTACATCGATATCGGCATTCTAGCATCTGATCAATATTCTATTAATTATCTGAAACTGAAAATTATGTCAAACATACCTTTATAGTACTTAAAGCTGATTTCTAAAAGCAAAATATACCCCTCTCATCAGATGAAATAGACACGTAAAAAGTAAATAAAAGAGTAAATAAAGTTTTGTCGCACCATTTAAAGAATGTAACTGTCATAGTTCTTCCGTAGAAAAATTCCACAATCGTTTTCAAAAGAAAAAATAAATAAATAAAAGAACAAAGAACATCAAAACACATTTTATTAGAGAAAGAAAAAAAATCGTTCGTTAATAAAATGTCTCGAATTTCATTTTTAATCCGTTGCCCGTTAATAAATATAAATAAAGAATAAAATGCTCTCTGTGAATGAAAAATTTTTGTTAACGAAAAAATCGTCTGCCAAAAAAAAAAAAAAAACAATAATAATAATAAATTAAACAAAACAATTAAATAAATAAACAAAAAATCGTCTGCCCAGTCAGTCATTTTTTCTGAGCCTGCATTTCCGCCGTGTTTGCGGAGTCAGAGTCGGAATCAGAGTCCTCACAGAAGACTATTCAGAAAAGTACTTTAGAATACATTATTTATCAAAACCATTTTCTTACAAAGTTAGTTTGAAGGAAATCTGCCTTTAAGTTCAGAATCAACATTCAATTTAAATTTCCCCGTAGGCGCTCATGTTAAAAAATTTTCTGAACGGTTCATCATTGAACGAAAAATGGTTCAAATTGAAAAGTGCAATATGGGAATGAGTCTCTCCAAGATCTTTCGAACAAAGAAAAGTTTATTCAATTCGGACGGTTCACTTAAAAGTTATTGGGTGGGGAAAGGTTATTTGAACGGTGCAATGTTAAACGAAAAAATGTTCAAATTGAAAATTTAAATACGGAAATGAAGTATCCTTGCCGAGATCTTTCGAACAAAAAAAAGTTTATTTAAATCGGACTGTTCACTCAAAAGTTATTAGAGGTGGGAGCTTGTTTGAACGGTTCAATGTTGAACGAAAAATTGTTCAAATCGGAAATTTAACAAGAAGTTCTGTCAAGAACTAAACGAGCCTACTTTCCCGTACATCGACATCGGCATTCTCAGATCTGATCATTATTCTCTTGATTACCGTAAAGTCGGGTTACTTGGACCCACAAGGAGGTTACTTGAGCCCACAGTAAAATGATAAAATCTGGGTTTGGTACTAGCATTAGAGACTGCAGAATGCTTCTACCTAGAGGAGAAACGAGGAACTACGTGCAAGTCTTCAATTAATAAGTACCAAACCTAGATTTTATCATTTTACTGTAATGGGTTCAAGTAACCCCTTAGGGCGCTTTTCCACTTGACGACACGACAACGACGAAAGTCGGACGGTAATACTGCAACGATAAGTACGGTGTCGTGTCGTCTATAGCACTGCTTTTCCACTCAAACGATATCGTTTCCCCGAAGGGGTCATTTTCCACTGCATTTCATTTCGAAACAACACTGTGTTCGCACGTATATTATTATAGCTGCTCAATTTAACAGATTACGACTACTATATTTGCTTAACCTCATGAGAAAAAGAAAACAAATTAAGAGACGGTATTGAGTGCACGATATTTTTAAAGAAAGTTACATTGTAGGCGAGTTTTATACACTTTTCAAGAAATTGCGAAAAGATTTTAGGTGATTTTAAATATTTTTACTAAATTTACAAAGAATAGTAAAAAATTAAAATCTGGACAAGGTTATTTAACACAAGTAGTTTAATCTAAAGTGTATAATATATTTTTATAGTTACGAACAATGCTCTTTGAAATTACCTGTTTCTTTCTTGTCTGTAGAAGTTTTGCCGTCATATTCCTCATCTAAAAATCTAAAAACTTCTTCCCGGTCTTTTTCCTTGTGAGTTTTGTTTTTGTATAAAATATTTCGCTTATCCCATAGACACGGTCACTGCTCAATTAATTCACACAAAACAGACACGTCAAACTTGAATGTCATGACTACTGTGTTGCTCATCGAAGAAAGTTCAGAATGAAAATGTAATCTTTTTTGAAGCATTAAAAATCGTCTGCGTTACAATTAATGAAACAAAGTATAAAATAAAATGATCCAAATCTATATTGCTACATCTTTTATCAATCGTCTGCAAATTGAAGCTTGTATTTTATTAATGCAGAGATGTCGAATTTAAACGCCATTGCTTTCGTTCGAAGAAAGTAAACAGATGGATGAATATCGTCCCGATTTTAAAGGCGAGACGGATGCCATCCGACACGAATGGGACGACAAACGACAGCGTTCTGTCGGAGACGGCACAATCGTCCTGGAATCGAGAGATGGAAAAGCGCATAGCATATTTTAATGTATTTTGCGTGCTCCAATGTCGGATGACGACAATCGCTTACGATTTATCGTTGCCGTGTCGGTAAGTGGAAAAGCGCCCTTAGGGTCCAAGTAACCCGACTTTACGGTATCTGAGACTGAAAATTATGTCAAACATACCTTTTTAGCACTTAGAGCTGATTTCGAAAAGCAAAATATACCCCTCTCATCAGATGAAATAGACACGTAAAAAGTAATTAACGAATAAATAAAGTTTTGTCGCACCTTTTAAAGAGTGTAACTATTACAGTTCCTCCGTAGAAAAAATCCTCCATCGTTTTAAAAGAAAAATAATAATAATAATAATAATAATTAAAAAATATGTATATAAAAGTACAAAAATTATCAAAACACATTTTATCAAAGAAAGAAAAAAAAAGAAAAAAAAAAAAACTCGTCAGTTAATAAAATGTCTGGAATTTCACTTTTAATCCGTTGCCAGTTGTTAAATATAAATAAAGAATAAAATGTTCCCGTGAATGAAAAATTTATGTTACAAAAAATATCGTCTGCAAAAAAAAAAAATAAATAATAAAAATAAAATAATAATAATAATAAATAAAATAAAACAAATGAATAAATAAACAAAAAATCGTCTGCACGTTCAGTCATTTTTTTTTCTGAGCCTGCATTTCCGCCATGTTCGCGGAGTCGGAGTCGGAATCAGAGTCCTCACAGAAGATTACTCAGAAAAGTACTTTACAAACATTATTTATCAAAACCATTTTCTTACAAAGTTAGTTTGAAGGAAATCCGACTTTAAGTTCAGGATCAACATTCAACTTAAATTCCCCGTAGACGCTGTTAATTTTTTTTTCTGAACGGTTCAATATTGAACGAAAAATGGTTTAAATCAAAAAGCGAAATATGGGAATGTATGGGAAAGCCTCTCCGAGATCTTTCAAACAAAAAAAAGTTTATTCCATTCGGACGGTTCACTCAAAAGTTATTAGGTGGGGAAAGGTTGCTTGAACGGTTCAATGTTGAACCAAAAATGTTCAAATTGAAAATTTAAATACGGTAATAAAGTATCCTTGCCGAAATGCTTCGAACAAAAAAAAGTTTGTTTAAATCGGACTGTTCATTCAAAAGTTATTAGGGGTGACACCTTGTTTGAACGGTTCAATGTTGAACAAAACATTGTTCAAATCGAAAGTGTAGATACGGGAATGAAGTATCCTTCAAAAGATCTTTCGAACAAAAAAAAGTTTGTTCAAATCGGACTGTTCATTCAAAAGTTAGCATCGCGGGACAGGTTGTTTGAACGGTTCAATGTTGAACGAAAAATTGTTCAAATCGAAAATGTAGATACGGGAATGAAGTATCCTTGAAAAGATCTTTCGAACAAAAAAAAGTTTGTTCGAATCGGACTGTTCACTCAAAAGTTAGCATCGCGGGACAGGTTGTTTGAACGGCTCAAAGTTGAACCAAAAATTGTTCAAATTGAAAAAACAAATATGGGAATGAGCTGTACTCGCCGAGATCTTTCCAACAAAAAAAAGTTTGTCCAAATCGGAATGTTCATTCAAAAGTTATTAGGGGGGGGACAGACAGACAGACCGACAGACCGACCGACCAACACACAAATTCCCCATCTCAATACCCTACTTTCAAATTTTTAATTTTTCGATATTCATTTTACCTTTTTATTTTTTTAACTTGGCGATATTTTTTGGACTTGGCGATATTTTTAGATGCATTAAGCTACTTTTAATACTTTTTTAACCGACTTCAAACAAGGAGGAGGTTCTCAATTCAAAGCGTATACTTTTTTTTTTTTGTTTGTTCGCACATAACATCTGATCTACTGAACCGATTTGAACGATTTTTTTTTTTTAATCGATAGAAGATGGTGTAACTTAGGTACCATGTACTCATATGACGATATTTGTTCACTAGAAAATAAGTTATGATCGAAAAACTAACATTTCATGGTCATTTAAAACAATATGTGTTATTGTAAAATCCGTAACTCAATGAGCGACCCGATGGTCAAGTGGTTTCGCGCGTCAGGTTGAAGTTCCTGATGGAATGAGATCGAGTCCAGGTCTGCAAGGATTTTTTTGAACATCTGCACGTTTTTTCTTTTTGGATGATTTAATGATTGCAATGTCCTTATGCAGGTACATCCCCCCATGGGGATCTACCCCGTATTTTTTTATGGTACAAAATGACAGTTTTGGTCGGATCTTTGTCAAAATTGGCAATGGGGTCCTTCGATGCTGTAGAATTTTCTTATGGACGTTTGCGCCATTTTTGGGGGCTTTGAATCGATTGTGGCAATAAATGGTTTTTGATTTGCGGCACTTATATTATTTTTTCAAGAATTATATACACAATCAATTATGTTAATTTTTGTACCTTTATAAAATTCTGTATTTTATACCTTGCAGTTACGTCAAATTCAAGAAATCGAAAAACTAAAATTTCATGTTATTTAAAACAATATGTGCTATCGTAAATCCTTACTGCAATGAGCGACCCGATGGTCAAGTGGTTAAACGCGTCGGGTTGAAGTTCCTGATGGAATGAGATCGAATACAGGTCTGCAAGGATTTTTTTGAACAGCTACATGGTTTTTTAACTATATTTTGATTTTTTTAAGTGCATTTACACTAAAAAAAATGAAATAAAATATTTTTGGAAAAAAAAATAGAACCGACTTCAGTTCGAAATTGCTCTAAAAAGTAAAAAATAATTTTTTTCTGTGAACACCATCGAAACTACTTTTAAACATAAGTTTTGAAGTCGGCGCAAAAACAATGTATAGATTCATACGCAACTACAATTTAACTATAAATATAAATTTTAATGGATTCATTTCATTGATTAGCACACATTCGTGTAATGGTACAAATATTCTGCTATTAATTTTCAATGGTTTCTCTGAAAAAATGTTGGCAAAATATAGTTAAATATCATTTTACCTATCGTTTTTGCGCCGACTTCAAAACTTATGTTTAAAAGTAGTTTCGATGGTGTTCACAGAAAAAAATTATTTTTTACTTTTTAGAGCAATTTCGAACTGAAGTCGGTTCTATTTTTTTTTCCAAAAATATTTTTTGTCTTTCTTTTATTTTTAACGGGAAAGTAGGCTAAAAAAAAAGAACTATAACGCAGGGGAAAGTGATGAGAAATACTACTTATTTTTCTGAACAACATTTTACACGATAACACCACATTGACGAAACGCAATAATGCATTTCTGAGGAAAACAGATACACATCTAAACTTCGTTCGCATTACATGAGCATTGAGCAACTTATTATCCAACCAACTATTGTATTTCCCCCCTTATAACAGTGCTCGTAATATACGAGTTCAACTACGCTTCGTTCTTTTTTCTTTTGGAACGGTTTGGGAAGTTCTTTTTCCCACGTCAAGGCGGATCGTGATTTTTTTGGCAGGAAGTATCAGACCACCTTCGGTTCTAATGTTTACTTTCCATAGCTACCTGCTGTTTTAATGCCCTAATTTACGATCGTTTGTTCTTGTTAAATACAAACTGCTACTTAAAGCGGAATCTGGCAATAGCATCGTTACTATGTTTGAAATTGAGATCATAATTTGACGTACTAGACATAGTAAAAAAAGAAAGATAGCGCTATTTGGGGATTACATGTAGAAAGTTTGTATCATTTGGCAAGTAATCTCCATTTATAGTAATCTCTAGAGATAAAAAGCATCTTTTTTCACCTTTAAAAAAAAAAAAAAATAAGATTAATAAATAATTATATCTTCTGTTATCCAAATGTTTTTGGGCCTATTCATAAAAAACTTGACGTTTTTCATGTGATCTGTGGACAACTGATGGAGTGCCGTCAGATTACGGTCTTTTTTTTATACTAATAACATTTAAAATAAAATCACAATTTTTTGTATATATTATACAATGCTGGTTGCTTGTTTTATTTATTTCTTTTTTTTTTTTTTTTTTTTTTTGAGTTACTGTAATTTATAGAAATTTTTAACTGTGATTATTCTGAATAAATAATTGAGGTAATCGCAATTAATGATTAGTGATTATTTGGAATAAGTTATTCCTGGGTTCATTCTTAAAGCTCTAATAAAGATTGTTTTTTACTTTTTAAATTTCCTTTGTACTTCTTAAGATTTTTTTTTTCTCTGGAATAAATTATTTTTCTCCGAAACCGCATGAGTTTAATTTTTCCTTTCAGGACGAGTGCTCGATTCCAACTTTTTACTAGAATCGATATTCGTAAAGTATTATGTTTATTTACTTTAACTGTCTCATGCTTACTTTTCGATTCGATTACGATTCTTTGCTGTTTCCAAATATTTTAATCTGTGGATATTATGATTTTTGGCAACATTTCTCGGCTGCTGTCTCCGCATCATGTTTTCGAAAATATAAAGAGACTGATTGACCGATGCCTTAGACAAAATGACTTTGCACGCAAAGGAGTTTGAAAATATCTTTTTTAATCCGTGGGAACATTGCTGCCTTGTCGGTTTTGACTGCGGCGAAAGAATCAAAATAAATTCTTTCGGAAAAAGCTGAATAATGAAATGCTTTAGTAAGCTCGAAGTCAAAGGCAGAATCAAAGTCTGCTATGAGTAACGTACCAAGAAGCTTTGGGGAAAATGTGGCCTTTCGGAGTAATGAATTCTTTTAATTGTGATAGTTATTTTTTTCACACGTTATCATTTAAATGAGTTCAAACTTTTCATGATTTAAAACTTATTGTTTTGACTTCATTTTTTTCATTAATGTGAAAATAATGAGCTTTACTGGACCAAAATTTAAATAAATAAATAAATAAATAAATAAAATAAATAAAATCAGTTGAACTTGTTTGGATTGAACTTGGAGGTTATTACTTTTTGAATTAACGATTAAATAGTAATAAAATATAGAAAGTTAACTGTTCTACAAAAAACACAATTTATCTGCATTTGAAGCATATTTATTAACTATGAATGTGTTGTTTCAAAATGCTATTACGTATGAAGCTTGAACTAAATACATTGGACAGATGTTGTTGAAAATTTTGGGTTGTGATCCTTAAAATAAAACACAATAGTGGAATAAATTGAAGAAAAAAAAAAGAAAAAAAAGTTGCTTTTTACTGGGTTAAAATACTTTTAATTTGGTTATCCAGCAAAGAAAAAATGTGGTGAGCGTTTAGACTTTTGGAACACTAAATCAATTAATATAAATACAAAGAAAATTTTTGTATGTGTGGAGAAGCTGAGAACTTTTGAGGTAATAGAGGTAATTGACGAAAGGAAAGTTAGTATGTAAGGAAAATGAAGACTTCTCAGAAAGTTTTAAGAAGAAGAAAAAAACAGTGATGATTATTATAACGTAAAAATGAAGAATTTAACGATTTGTTAAAAGTACAACACATTACACACACAAACAAAAGACCCTTTTAAATTCGACTTTTTTTTTTTTTTTTTCATTTTAAAACAATAAGTCAAAAACGAACTCGAATCCCAACTTCATTATCAGTAGTTACGAAGGACGAGTCAAGTTAAACCAATTCTATGATTGTCTGCGTCTCATTCAATGTTATGGGAGTATATATCATTATTTATCTGTCTAATTACTGTAAAACTTAAGAAATAATTTGTACCATAAAACAGATGGGGATTGAAAAAAAAATATATATTCATCAAATCGTTCGAATGTACTAAATTTATCAGTCGTTTGATTACACCACCGATTATTTATTATCTTAAGCAAAAAATATACACTGAAGTGACAAAAGTCATGGGATACCTCTTAATATCGTGTCGGCCCTCCTTTTGCCCGGCGAAGTGCAACAACTCGACGTGGCATGGACTCAACAAGTCGTTGGAAGTCTTCTGCAGGAATATTGAGCCATGCTGTCTCGATAGACGTCCATAATTGTGAAAGCGTTGATGGGGCAGGATTTTGGGCACGAACAGACCTCTCGATGGTGTCCCATAAATGCTCAATGGGATTCATGTCGGGCGATCTAGGTGGCCAAATCATTCGTTGGAATTGTCCAGAATTTTCTTCAAACCAATTGCGAACAGTTGTGGCCCGGTGACATGGCGCATTGTCATCCATAAAAATCCCATCGTTGTTTGGGTACATGAAGTCCATGAATGGCTGCAAGTGATCTCCAAGTAGCTGCACATAAGCATTTCCAGTCAATGTTCGGTCCAGTCGCACTAGAGGACCAAGTCCATGCCATGAAAAAACAGCTCACACCATTACGGAGCCACCACCAGCTTGAACAGTGCCTTGCTGACAGTTTGGGTCCATGGCTTCGTGGGGTCTGCGCCACACTCGAACCCTACCATCGGCTCTTACCAGCTGAAATCGTGACTCATCGGACCAGGCCACGGTTTTCCATTCATCTAGGGACCAACCGATATGCTCACGTGCCCACGAGAGTCGCTGCAAGCGATGTCGTTCTGTCAGTAAAGGCACTCGAGTCGGTCTTCTGCTGGAATAGCCCAAGAAATCCAAATTTCTCCGCACAGTTCTAGCAGACACGTCCATTGTACGTCCCACATTGATTTCTACGGTGATTTGACGCAGTGTTGCTTGTCTGTTAGAATTTACGACTCTTTGCAGACGTCGCCGGTCTCGATCTTTAAGTGCAGGCGGTCGACCACTGCGCTGTCCATGGTGGGATGTTATGCCTGAAATTTCATACTCTCGGCACACTCTTGACACAGTGGATCTGGGAATGTTGAATTCTCTAACGATTTCCGAAATGGCATGACCCATGCGTCTAGCTCCAACTAACATTCCGCCTTCAAAGTCTGTTAATTCACGTCGTGCGGTCATCATCACGTTAAAACCTCTTCACATGAATAACTTGAACAGAAATGAAAGCTCTGTAAAAGCACTGCGCATTTATACCTGTTCTATGCGATGCTACTGCCATCTGAAAATTTGCATATTGCTATCCCATGACTTTTGTCACTTCAGTGTATATGTGCGCTAAGGCTGGCATTTAATGAATTTTAACCGGACTATAGTCCTAACTTTAAAATAGGCACATCAGACATCAAAATCACACATTTTGCGTCATCTCAGTGGAAACAGTACGTGAGAAAACAGCTCTACTGTTTTTTTTTTTTATGTCATTCAATTCATTTAATTTAGGTTTATCGAGTTAGGTTTCCATGGAGATGACACAGAATTTGTGACCTTGATTGTGACCTATTTTAGAGTAACAGACTATAAAATCAGAATCAGTAAAAATTTCTTTTAGAATATTTATAAAGAAGTTGTTGGTTGTTAGAACTTATGTTTGGCACATTTTTTACTGCGTTGTCAATCCAAAATATCTTGTAATGGAACAAGTATTTTCGTCCTTTCTCCCCAACCGTTTTCAATCACAGCCTATCGCACGTGTTTCTAACAACTCCCTTTCAAATCCCTGTTTCCGTTTATTCCGTTCGATTTAATATTCTCTGCACGTCATGCTACTAGTGGCTTTTCGTTGTGGGGCGGCGCATGCTTCCTTGGCGCCCAGAGAATTGCAAAAAAAAAAAAAAAAAGAAAAAACTCTCACCATGTCCCAGTATCAAGGGGGCAGATTGTACTTTTGGACCAATTCAAAAGTTCTCTCCCCCCCCTCCCCATTCAGTTCTCGTTTTAGGTATTGAAAAGATTCGTCAAATTCGATTGTCAAACACTTCGTTGGGGCCACGTGACTTGAACGCCACCTCGCGGTGGGAGAGTTAAACATACCGCCTATGCCCGGGGCAAAGAATGGAAGTGCCGAGATGAAAAAAATCGGTTGCACAAAAATAAAAATCGCAAATGAAAGGGGAAATAGGGGTTAACGGGTCTATCGAACAATAGGTTTTACCCCTTCTTCTTACCCCCTGAGGTAACGGGAGAAATATAGCGTTCATCAGTTTAACCCTCTAGCGCAAATGTGTATGCAGGCTTTATTGTAGTTATTACCCTCTGATAAAGAAGTTTCTAATCCCTCAACAAAAATCTTTAATATTCTTTTCTCCCTTGGTATAGAATGAATGTTTTTGCCGCAAGATGTTGGTGAAGAGACATTGTTTAGCATTAAGAGAATTTCTTTTTTTGATCAGGTTCGATAAAAGTGTATTTTTTTTACCTCTTAACGTACTTTAAACAAACAAATGGAAATGCTTAAAGCCTCGATGTTTTTTTAAATTTCCGATAAAGGGTTCTTTTGTTGGAATAACAAGAAATGTGTTATAATGAAATAAACAAGAAAATTGTTAAGTTTGCGGTGCTGAAAAGGAATTATGCTTTCACAACTGGTGAGGTATAAGAATGAGTTCATTCTTTGTACATAAAAAGAAGTTATTTATCTAATGAATAACATTAATTGAGTTTGCTTAGGTTCGGTTTTTAAATTATACTAGCTGCCAGGGCAGCTAGATTAGCTTCCTGCGGCATGTTGATGCATAACGTCCCCCTTCTCTAACTTTTACCTCATTCTGAAGTTATATTATTTGATATAATTTAATGTTCATTCGATTTCAAGACGTACCACGCACGTGGCCCGGCGTTGCACGGGCACTTCGTGCCCTGAAATTAGTGAGGAAAATTTCAAGAAACTACTCCCCGCCAAGGCGGCTCGCTAACAGGCGCTTCACGCCTTTACTTTTTTCCTATATAAAAAAATCATTCGAATTATTGAGATGCTTCGCGTCTTCAAGATGGTGAGGAAAGTTTCAGTAAATTCAGCTCGCTCAAAGGAAAAAAGCAGACATAGATACTCAGTTTTTAATATAAGTAGATGGCTTTTCAACAAATGAATGTTTCAAAATATTACAAGTAGCTAGCGATAAAAATACTATGGCAGGGATTCAAGTGAAACAGGCCATCGCAAATTACAATCGCTACTGGAAATGAATTACATTAGAACATTTCTTGATAAAAACATCGTGACGTCAGCGTGACGTTTGCCTATGAAAAACGAGCTAGATAAAACGTCATAGCCTACTTGGCGAATAAGAGGAGATCGCTGAGTGCTTGTGAGCTCTTATTGGCTCCACCCGTAGTGACGTCATGCCAAGTTAATTTGATGATAATGTAATTCATTTCCAGTAGCGATTGGAATTCGAAGCGATCGCAGTGCTGTTTTACTTGAATCCCTGCCTATGTAAGTGGCCCGCTTATGAGTTTCGTGTTTGATTTAGTTAAGCCTTTATTCAAAATTCTCATTGGCATTGTTATCACTGTTTCATAGCAACCACGTTTCAACAATGGATTTCATATTTAATCATTTATCAGGCTTAATCGCTTTAAATTTGACTACTTATTAATTGATATCTTCGTTAATTACAATCGTATAATTATATAGATTGAAACTAATGAAGCCTGAAAAATTATCTATCTATCGGTACCTGGTTCGACTTTCAGTTCATTGGCGTTCAGGAGAAAGAAGCGTGACATAGAAAGAAAGATAGAAGGAAAGATAGAAAGAAAGATAGAAAGAAAGATAGAAAGATAGAAAGAAAGATAGAAAGAAAGATATAAAGAAAGATAGAAAGATACTCATTTTTTAATATAAGTAGATGATGGTAAATTAAGGATAAATCTTTCAATTTAAGTTTTATTTGACGATTACTATTTAAAATATACCTTTCTGTTCAGTCTCCAATTTGAAAATGGGAAAATTAGGTTTGTCTAGAAGACTGCCGCCTTTGTCGAATTTGGTTTTCGTATTTAATTTGAATATGAGTTTGTATCTTGAAAATAATACTTACCAACTCTTATCTTGTGTGGACCGATCTGAGTACAGCAACAAACTCAGTTTTGGCAAGAAATCACCAAATATTCCCCAATTTATGACGTCTCTTTTGCTCTTTTTACCATGTTTTTTGTTGAAATTTTACCTTCATTGTGCCATAACAAGTTTTAGCTGAAATACATTTCAGCTGCAGAGCCTTTGAGTATCGAGTGATGAACTGTTCCCAGAGAGAAAATTCTGACTTATATCAAAATCTCCCCTCGCTATCCTTTTTCCTTGTTGACGAATCACAGAGAGTTTGCAACTGTTTTCCAACTTTTGCTGGCTACACCTGTGTGATTGATGTCTATAGTTTTTCATTATTTTAAAGAGTATACCCGCAAAATTCGAAGAAAATTGAACTCCGTGATTGTGCACATAATTGCTTAAAAAAAGAGCCACTTATAAACAAACAGACGAAACTTCTGGTTTGAGAGAGGCCTTTCAGAAAAAAAAAAGTCAGTGGCTGGCGTATTCAAGGGATAAAGAAATAATATAAAGAAATATATGCTCTCCCCAAGATTTTGTTACGTTATTACAGACACTCTGGCATACGAGTTTTGAAAACCGATAGAAATGCTCAAATTCAAAATGGAAGTCATCCATAATTTATGATTTGAAAAGAAGGCAAAATTCAAAAATGTATTTTACATAAAAATGTGCTTTTGATATTTTTTAATGAAAATGCTGGTTGGCAACCGTCAAATAATGTTGCATTATATGTATGCTTCTTTTTAAGATTATTGGTGAATGGTAATCTTTTTTTCTTTTTTTGTCATGAAAACGAAAAAAGGAAAAGTCGGATTACCTAGCATCTTAAGTTTACAGTTACTGTTTAAATTACAGTTTAAATTCATTTTCCTCGGACATACACGAATTTAAACTATTTTTTGTCCTGTGAATGAGCTGTTTTTTTTTTTAATATTAACTACTTTTTATTCGTTTTAAATGAATAGTTCATCGAATTTGTCTAATATGAATGTCCGTTCTCGAGACTTCGGCATTGTTCCTAACTGGTAATAATATTTGTCATTTTTATCATTTCATGAAAAAAAAAAAAAAAAACAGTTGAACAGTCCAAATCGAAAAACACTGTATTCGTTTAGTACTCACTGAGTGGTTATTCTAGAAATTACGTCTTTCCTCCCAATGATGATATGCACCCCTCAAAAATAATTTCTGGGTACGCCACTTATATCAGTTCTTTATCGTTCTATGACCGTTTCTATTTCTGTACTGCGTAGATGAAATGGAGAGAGGGGGCGTTGGAAAATGGAGGCAAAAAAAAAAAACGCACCTCCCTCCACGATCCGATGTAGTACATCATTAAAGATGTATCATCTTGTGTGTGCTTGGGAACGTTACCATTTTAAAGCATTCCTGACATACCCTGTTATCAGGAGGCGCCGCGTTTTTTCTTTTCGCAATCGTCTTCCATTGTTGAAGTCTCCAGCAGCAGGTCTCAATAACTATTCCATTCCATTCACCCTGGCTTGAAGAGGTTCTGCGTCTGATGGAAGATGATTAACTGTCGGAGAAGTTCCTTTTTGTGTCCTGCGTCAGACTTTGGTCCGACGCCTGACCACAGACACATTATATTGTCGAGAGCTTGTGTTATCTTTTTTCTTGGTAGACGAAATCTTAGTTTTCAGTCAGCTGTGTGTCTTATTAGCCATGGTCTGATGCCTCTTTGATCCAGATCCTCTATCTCGACTTGGTCCAGAGGCGACAATATGGAGATGTAAGAATCAGAGATAATATTTTTTCCGCTTTTCCAGGGATTTCCGATTTTTTACTTGCTTTTATTAAATACCGTTTTTAATTTGGCGGCTTTAAAGAAAACATTGCGATTTCCCTATCTAAGAAATTGTTTTCCTATGAATCGTAGCTTCTTACAGAGCGTGTCGATAAATACCTATACATAAAAGACAAAGTGTTTATGTTTGTGCCGTAGGTTTTTTTTATAAAGCCACAGTTTCAGTCGAATCTCCGTCAAGTTTGGCACGGAATCTTAGATTTTTTTCGAACTTCAATAATAATGATAATTATTTTTTTATAAAATGCAAAGCATTAAAAATTTAAATTTAGGATCTTTAAAATTTCTCTTTGCGGTATGAATATTTTTACGCGTCGTTTCGAACTTCATACCGCGTTGAAAGCCGGGTCATATGTGACCCCAATGCAATTTCTGTTTAATATATCTTGTTAATCAACCATTTGTTTTTAATGGCATTTTGTGGCTTTTATTCTTTTAGTTTTCTATTCAAAATAATGCTATTATTGTGTCTTATTTTCCCGAATTGCATTTTTTGCACACAAGACCCTTGGGGTCACTTCCCCAGAATGCCAAAAAAGAGGACGTTGCAACTTTTGTCCAAGAGAACTGGACAGAAAATGCATCGATAAAGTCATAAGTGTTTGAAATTCACTTGCAAAAAATCATGTTTTTCAGATCTGTAACAGTTGTAAATAAATTTACAGTTATTGTAAGTTTTGCTCTAAAATTATAATTTTTAATGCATAAAATAAATTTTACTGTGATTGTGTCTTTTTATTTTTATTTTTTTAGCATTAAAACGTTTGTGAACTTAAAAAATGCATGTAACATTCAATAATAATAATAAATTAATTAAAGGAAGCATTGGGGTCGTTTATGACCCCAAGGGTCTTGAGTGTAACTGAAATGGGAGGGACCCACGAGGGTTAAGAAACTTTTCATGGAGGATTTGTTTATGGTATGATGCTGAATTCATTGGCCCAAATTAAACTATTTGTCGCATATATTTGTACTTTATTCCCCGAATTTTTAACTTAGTCATTTAACTGTGACATATTTGAATATAAGAAACCATTATGCATCATAATGCAATGTTTAAATTTTTTAAAAACATGTTGTACGAAAAGATTCGTACCTGCTGCGGACGTGACTGTATGGTTGCCCGAAACGCAATAAGTACAACATATTTTTTTTTTTTTTTTATTACAGATCATTTTTAAAGTCAAAGTTCAAATTATATGCGTAAAAATATCTCATTTGTGCAAATAGATTAAGCTATATGCAATTAACCAAGTTGAAACCCTGGTTAAAGTTCTAACTTTAGGATAAAATACATTTAAAAACACGTATAAACTTGTAAATGGAACAATAATTTTATTTATTGTCATTTAACAATGTCTCTTACCGTGAGAATTCTTCATATTTTCTACTTCGCTTTAAGCTTTTCTGTTTAAATTCCCTCCATTTTGTATCGCTATCTCGACTGGCTCTCACGGTATGCTGTTTTTACCGATAAGGTACAACAATGATTTTTGTGGTCGCAGCAAGGTTATTTCTCCAAATAATAATAATAATAAAAAAATCGCATTGTCAAAGCTCTTCGCGGAATGTCCCTACGGATGACCATAAAACAGAAAACAGCTTTTGAAATTTTTCTCTGCAATGGCTCTCTAAAAATCGTCTGCCTTTTTTTTTTTCTACTTCTTCTTCTCTTTCGATATCGTTATCGCTGAGCCTCAAGCACGGGCGAAAAGCTTTTCTAATCTCCAGAGTATTTTTGTTCTGCCTTTTATTATAGCTACAAAAGAGTTTTTGCTCCGATAAAAACTACCAGATTTCATAGATAGATACCGCTAGAGTGGTCGGTAAAGTGTGTTCGGGATGAAAAATATCCATTATTTTATCACTTGGCAAAAACATGGGGGTTTTGTCTCGTCTGGTAATAGTTTTAAATTGGAGTTGGTGGTTGGTGGGAGTTGAAAAAGTGCTGTGATTTCTGGTAGAAAAGTTTTTACTTCTGTCGTATTATAACTACATTGATAAAGTAAGTTATGAACTAAATACGAAGCGTTTAATTAAAGGAAAAGGTTTTATGACTTATAAATTTTCGAGTGCTCATGGATTGCTTATTGTTTTACGTTGATAGAGGTTGTTCAAGCGTAACTTCTTTTTCTTGGTTTTTGTAGTTCTTAACGTAGCTTTTATGTATCCATTTACTTTCTGAAATTTAGGGAAAATTAATCATACATATAAAACATTACTCCAAAGTAAAAATGGGTTTTGAAAGTCAACATGAAAAGTTTTTATATTTTTATTCATTATGTTAAAAAATGAAATCGTATTAAAGTGATTACTTTTTTATTTAGTAGTTTGCAAGAAGAAAAAAAAATCCAAAGCTTTTTTTCGTTTAATGTAATCATTTGGATATGAAGGTTCAACATTGAAGAACTGTAAATGGCAAACTGAACTTTCACTTGGCGTTTTTAAAATGTTACTAAATATTTCTCTGCACATTTAGTGTTCGTCACTGTGCAGTCACTACAATGGGCACTGGAAGATCTATTGTGTCACAACTTAAAACTAAGTTAAAAGAAAAACTAATCTTTATTAGTACGGTGAAATTGAAAGGAATAGAAGTTGAAGAACTGGGGTGCAAAGAAATAAAACTATTCTAAAAAATTGCTACTTTTATTGATGACAGGATTTATAAAATAACATATTAGGTATATATTTATTTATTGCATGTTGATGTTATGGGGAAAATTCCAACTTCTGATGAGAAATTCAATTCGAATACTCTGTTTTGTTTTCGAAAGACTTAGTTCCATTTGTTAAGAAAATCATAATTTGAAATGTTGTTTGAATAGGTGTTGTACTGATTTTTCTCCCTGTACTGGGGACCCTTGAAAAAAAACCGTTCTGTATGTAAATAGGGACGGATCTCCTGGCCGCCAAAACTATACGTCAGTCAAGTAGGAAACTAACTAGGTGTCCGGCATCGGAGGGGGCCCCGCCATGAAACTGACATGGCCTTCTTTGGCTCTCGGCGGTCTTAACTATATATCAGTTCTGCTCAAGTATAAACGTAAAACGAAAAAACTGGCCCTTTTTAGAAATTCCCTACCATAACCCAACATGACAATCTTCAATCATTCGCCTGATACGTTTATGGAGGGTGGTAAAAAGGTATGTCAAGTATTCTTCTCACACGCTCTTTATTCGATTTTACATTCTACCCTTTTATTCGATTTTACATTCGGTTCATTCGATTTTTGTCGCAAAAGCCGAGCGTAAAGTTACTTCTGTCGAGAACTTTCGTAGATGCATAGAACAGTGGTGGAATCAGGGAATGGGCTGATAGGGATGCAGCCCCATCCGAAATTTTTCAAACAAATTTTAAAAAATTAAGCTGAAATCATTTATTTATTTTTTTTATTAATTTTCCCTTTCTTGCTGAAATCAAGACATAAGAATTTCTTTTGAAAAGAAAATTAAGTATGTGGCAAAATTAAAAAAAAAGGGAAAAAAAGTAAATTCCTTCTTTTTTTTTATATGTCCATTTTACTGTATGTGACGTGTATGGTTATCTTGTAATTCAATTTTGTTGACGTTTACTCCAAATATGTTTCAAAACGACTAATTAATGCTTGTTCATTCCTCTAATTCTTTTAAATAAATTTCAACAAGTGTGTGATTGAAACCCAATATTAGGAATGTAGTAAAATAAATGTCAAAATTAAAGTTAAAGCTCAAATTTGCAAAGCATTGCATGCATTTGTTTAAGGAACACCTAATTCATTTGTTTTCTTTTTTAAATGATGTATTTTTTCATCTGAAATTAGCATTGATATTAGAAATTCGAAAAAAAATTTTTTAGCTGCATTTTATGAGGTGCCCCGCCCCCTTCCTCTCAAAAAGTGTCCACTCAGCCCCCCTCCCCGAAATGATTTGTCTGCGTACGCCACTGGCTTGTGTTGACGAAAAATAGGTTGACTAATTTGAAAGAATGCGGTTTGCCGTAGAAGGTTGGTATTTCGTGTGTAGTTTGAAAGGTCTGCACATGAATTAGTTGTCCATCCTTTTTTGTTGCAGTCGAATGTTCCAAAATGACTCTGTTCTTTTTTTTTTTTTTTTGGTAGAAAATCAATGTGAACTTCATTACAAACTACAGTAACGTCGTAAATTATTGATATTTTGCAGTGTCTTTGTTAAAAAATGAGATGCCCAGTTCAGAATCATATTGGCGATTTTCAACGAGATTCCTGATGAACCAATGTATGACCAAAATATTACCAATAGCTCCGTTGCGAATCGTTCGCTGTAAAACTGTCTTTCCTGCTTCGATTTGCAACAAACTGGGAAGTGTATTTCCTTTGCTTATTCCAATTCACCTTGATATTGTACTTTCATTCCTTTTTCACGTTAATTAATTTTTTCGTTGATGCCGTTTCAGATTTCAGGCTCCAGCAAAAACATTGACTTTTTTGGGATTTGAAACAGATAGTTTTCATATTTTCTAAAATTTATAGGTGTATATGCAGGAAAGAAAGGTTGAAATTCATAACAGAAAAATGCTTTTTTCTTTTCGGTATTTGGACCAGGAATATATCCATCCATGCATCCATTTATTTTTAGATATAAAAAGTATAGACTATTTAATAAGAGTTCAAAGAATTCGTTTAGTTGAACATTGGATTATTTTTATCTCACTGCTTTCGATAACATTTGCTGAAATTAGTTTCAAATTATAAATGGATGCTTCGAAAGCTATTATTTTATCTGAAAAAAATTTCATGTTGACACTGGCTAGGAATGTCATTTACTCTATAATTTAAAATAAGTTTTATATTTGTGCCTTTTACTTGACATAACATAGCTTGTTGCCTGAAAAGTCCGGCAGGATAATTCCTTATCTTGCTACCACCAATGCAGCCCTACCCCCTTTCGAAGCTTAAAACTTATTACCGTTTAAAACCCGTTTTATTCCTTCTTTGCCCTGCTTGACAGAAATTCTATTTACGTGTCAGAAAGTCGCATTATTTTCATTACATTACTTCGCTCTTACCCAACAAAATTCAATTACAAAATCACACTGAAAACAAAAGAAAAAAAAACCCTCATCATTTTGACTATGGAAATACGATGGAAAAAATAATTTAACTTTGCAGGTTTTTAATTGCAAGATATAAACGTGGTGTGCAAACAGAGGCTTTGAAATCTTGCTTCGAGCAAGTTTAGAACTTACCACTCAAATGGCTGCTGAAAACATTAAAACGCACTGTCTACTGCTGAGACGTGGCCTTGAACTTCTGCTGCAAATTTTGACGTTGGTATAAAATTCAGCACTTGGAGTCATTTTCCTGTTTAACTACTGTATTTATGTTCTGTTTATTTTCGAGTCGTAAAATAAAACCGCGGGAAACTGAAAAACAGCTCGTAAAGGAATCATAGGCATAATAGTTTGTTTCAGCAAGAGATGCTTTTTTTTGGTGGTGGGGGGGGGGGGGGGTACTGCACTTACCCGAACTAATTGGATCGGGATGGAATCAGAATCACTTTTCTTCTGATTGCCTGAAACTTTCGTGTTTATATCGAGGAAACAACACATGATCATGTTCATGGAATTATGCATCGCGTTGTTGAGTAAAATGGATGAATTGTTTCCGAACAAGTGAATTACTAAATGCGTGAAAATAAGTTTGATGGACGACGCCATTTTTTTTCTTTTTGGCTCTTTTTGCCTGCGGGATGTATTTTGAATCTTCTTATGAGCTAGAATTCCTTTTTAATACGCTTTTATTAGTTTCACATGTGGGTTTGTTTGTATGTATGTCTGTAACTCCGAATAAAAAAATAAATTCACGTTCTTTATAAATATAAAAGTAATATATTAAAGACTGTTATTAATACTAAAGTTAAACTATATTATTTGTTGAAGTATTATAAGTACATGTAAACTTAGCAAATATTTAATAGTTTTGAAAATCAGACGGAAATCAGTTAGTGTATCATAAAATATAGTTTAACCTTAAGAATTAATGATAGTATTAAGTGCATTACTTTTACATTTTAAAGAAAAACTCTCTAAACGCGTACTTTTTTTAGTTTTTTTGAACTAGAATTAAATTATTTTCATCTCTTCCGATTTGTATTTTCACTTCTTACGTTCAAAGTATTTCTAACTTGGAAGTCGAAAGGGAAGATTTTCGTGACTCACCCTCCTTTGCTTCGCACAAGGAAGGTACAAAAAATAATGCTTGGAGTTTATTGCAGGCAAAAAAAAAAAAAAAAAAAGATACGACTTCATTTAATCATACTTATTACGCCGACATATCTGATTTTGTGATGGTGAATACGTAAACACATTCAAAGAAACATTACCTAATAACATATGATGCGCTTTTAATTAATACGTTAATACTATCTTACATAACTATTACTTACCTGACTGTATAATCGGCATTCCAAGAATGCCTCTGCTTAAATACATACTAATTTGGAGAGATGAATCAATTCCTGTAAACAAACCGATCACTTCAGGTGAAGCACGAAAAAGGAAAAAACAGTTTACAGGGGGTAAGGCAAGCTGTAAATTTTTAATTTCCCTTTCTTCTTCTGGCTAATAATATATTCCAACGATTGCAAAAACCCTATAATGGTCTTTAGCAGTTGGGCACTTTTGCGTTCCTTAACGAGCGTTAATGGCCCATCCTTGGTGGTACTTGAAGCATTTTAATGGCCCTTTTCTTTTCTCTTTTGACATCTTCGTACGAATCGATTGGACTGGTTTCTTCTTCGGGAGATGGATTGCGACGTTTTCAGTGATCAATTACTGAATTAAGTAGTTGGATCGCTAATGCGTTTGTTGTAGACCTGATGCTGGAGTTGCCGATTCTTTCTGTGTTTGAAGAAGATCACGCTCTTTCGTGGCTGGAGCAGAAAAAGAAATGTATAACTTTGTAGCGAAAATTGTGGTACTTGACGAAAAGAAGACATGCTCTTAGTAGTAGCATGATGAATGATGAAACTCGAAAAATGAATTATTCACTCGACTCATTGTAAGCTGTACACACGTGACCTCTATTTAAATTTCAAGGTGTTTAGGCCCGTCATTTAGGGGGGCAGGGAGGGTCAATTGCCCCTCCCCTGACTTTGAGAAATCAATGTATTTACCTATAAGTGGGCTTGGCTTTTGATGTTTTCCTATGAAAGTGCATTGTGTTTGGACCCTTTGCCCCCCCCCCCCCCTGGAAAAACTTGAAATGACGTCCCTGAAGGTGTTAAAGAAAAGAAATATTAATATTTTTTTGTTCAGCCCCTTATGTCCTGACCCCTTACGGTACTCATAAGTACCGCTTATATTAATTTAGTATTATGAATCCAATATGGCTGGAGTCCCGGTAGTAGTCGAAAGTACCATTCCTTGTACTTTGCTGAGAAGGCCCACAGTTGGTGTCAGCGATCGGAAACAGTTTTCTTGGAGTCTAGTACCGGTTCTAGGTCTTAAGCTCTAGTGATTGTCAACGTTTTTATAATCTGTATGTATGTCTTTTGATGTATTTTCAAATAAGAAAAACAAACAAGCAAAAAAATATGTATAAATATATAAATTCACTAGCTGCGTGGCCCGGCGTTGCACGGGCTTTAATGTAGTGAAGGCAGTTTGAGAAAACTACTCGCCGCCAAGGTGCCTCACCTTTAACCCAGATAACCACATACGTCCGCAGGATGTCCTATAAGGATCCCACAAATCCTATATAGGACATGTCCTTCGAAGGATCACAAAAGGCGTCTTTTGGATTGCCTACGTGAGACGAGTTCTCTCGAAATTTGAAAATCCCACATCTGAGTGTAGATGGACTTCCAACTGGTATCCCATACAAGACGAACTACTAAAAGCCGGTTTTCCGCACATGCGCGCTAGCATAGCACCCATGCTGTCGCCCGGCATTGCGAATATTTACACCACCATTTCGAAACGTGCGGCATGTTCTCTGTCTCGTGTTAAGCTTTTATGCTATAAATTTGCCAAGGTAAGTCTAACTATTACACATGTTTGTATTTAAAATTGTTTTTGAAGGATAAACATTAAACCAATGCAGCAGTAGGATATTTGTTGAATAGAAAATTCTTTTCAAAAGAAACTTTTAGTACGATCTTTAAGAAAAAGCAGTTTAGCTTGAAATGCATTTTAGGTTTCGACATATTTAATGTTAATAGTTTACAGAATAAAGTAAAAAAGCTTGTTGTTTTTTTTTTCCTGTGTTTAAGTTAAAATATGAAGGCGGGGCGAACTGGTTGAAAGTATGAATTAAAAATAATCCATCTGTAAAGAATGGAAAAGGATGGTTAGATATGATTTATAAAGGATTGAAATGATGGTCAGAGGAATCTATAAGGATTGAAAAGGACGGCCAGTGGATTTAAAAACTATTGAAAAGGATAGTCAAAGGACGTCCAGACGACCTGCTTAGGATAAAAAGAGATGGGCAAAGGAAGGCCAGACGGATCTGCGAAGGACGTCAGAGCATCCTATGACAGTCCAGCAGTAGTCTTAAGGATGCGCGCAGGACGTGCGTAAGATTTAGAGTGTCCCGTGATAATCCTGCAGTTGTCCTGAAAATGTCCGTTTAAAACGTCCTGTGGACGTAAAAAAAGTGGATTTTGGATCACCTGCGGACGTCTGCAAGACGTTTTTCGGTAAATTTGGGATCTCCTGCGGAAATCAGAGAATCCTATGAATGACGGCTTCTGGATGTCCAGTGGATGTCTTTGTGTTATCTGGGAAAGTAGTGAAGAAAGTTTAAACAACCTACTCGCCGCCAAGGCGGCTCGCCTTTAAAGTAGCGAGGAAAGTTTCAAGAAACCACTCGCCGCCAAGCCGGCTCGCCTTTAAAATACTAAGAAAAATTTTAACATACTCCCCGCTAAAGCGGCTCGCTAAAGAGCTTTCCTGCATTAAAAAGTCAATCGAATTATTTACACATAAAAAAGACCTAGCTGCGTGGCCTGGCGTTGCACGGGCTACCTCTGTAAAAATGTACTACACAACACAATACCCAATATAAAAATACCACGCACTTTTATTATGTGTTTAGATAAGTACCCATGTTGTACTAAACCATGACAAATCAAATTATTTAGATTAGTAACTATATGCAACCATTAAAAAAAGTTAGACTCATTTGAAGCCAACGTATATATGTGATACATAAGGAAAAAAACGTTAAAAGAATAATTAAACACTACCCAATATAAAAATACTATGCAATTAAATTATGTGTTTAGTACCAATGATACAAAGTAGTAAAAACGTTACAAAAATATGATGAATCATATTATTTGCTTAGATTAGTAACTATCTTAAATCATTAAAAAATAAATAAATAAATAAAATAATATTTGACTCATTTGAAACCTACTTACATACCTATTGCATAAGAAAAAAAGTCAAAAGAATAAGAAAACAATAGCAGTACGAAACAAAAACGATATCGACAATATCTGCGGTCTTCCCCACTATTTTTACTTCCTTTTACGTAGTAAAGGAAGTATTGTGATCGCGAAAAAAAAATCACTCAAATTTGAGTCTAAATTTTGATTTTGCTCACCCCCGAATGAATGTTCAGTAGTTTTTTCGACCTGTCAGCACGTGCATATGTACCTACCAACATATAAGCAGCCGAAAATTTTTTTTCAACCACCCCCGAGTTAATTACGACGAGTTTTCTCGTGACGTCTGTACGTACGTGTGTGCGTATGTATGTATGTGGGTCGCATAACTCAAAAACTATATGCCGTAGAAGCTTCTAGCTTGGTATGTAGGCTCTGAGGATGGTCTAGTTGTGCACCTCCCCTTGTGGTTGCATTTGAATGTTCCCAAGGGGGTGTTTTACCTCTTTTTTGGGGGTAAATCAGTGTTAATTTCAATGCAGACTCAAGTGATATGAATTGGCGCGACCACTTGGCGATATGTCGCCAAGCTTTTAGTCGCCAAGGGTTTGACGCCAACTTGGCGACATATCGCTAAGTTGGCGACAAATTTGGCGAAAAAATTATTTTTTGAATTTGGGTTCAACTTCCGCTATTGGCGATATTTTGCGAAAAATTCACTGAATGATATTAAAATCCCCAATAATTAGAAAATTAACCATTGTAAAATAATTTTGCATTGTTTCGTGGCATATGAGGGGAGTAAATATTTGAATTGTTACCTTGCTCACTCCAAGCACTTTTTTTAACACTTAGGCAACTACTAAGAAATTTACACGTAAAAGGAAGTAGTGTGGGGTCCATACCAGATTTTTTTTAAAGTTAAAAGGCACGTTTGCTGTCAAATATCAAATTGCTACAATATGTCACAATTAAATATTAAAGGCTAAAATCTTTGAAATTGTACCGAACTAAAAGGAATTATTTGCCTTGTTATATACCACACAGCTAGGAGAGCCTAGAAACGCAGTAAAATAAAATGCTTGTAAGAAACGAAATGAAGAAAAGGGAGCCAACAATGAATTTAAAAGATGTCGGCATAGTAACGCAATAAAACGTTAATAATTTGATCAGAAAAGAGGTTTTCGAACTCAAAGTTCAAACGCTTGTAACTTTTTTTCTAGTGGAGATAAAAGCTTGGTTCTTCGACTGTAAGTCGAATCAATTCTGGGGTTAAAAATATCGCTCTATCCAATGATGTAAAAATCAAAACTGTGGAATAATTCGTTTATTTTTTATTGATGGTTTTAATGAACCAAGTATTGCAAGAAATCGGGTGAAGCCTTGCAAAAGGCAAGTTTAAGAATTGAATAACTCGTGCTGTGTTTAAGTTAGAGAATCGGAACAAACTGCATAGGACGGGCAAAATTTTTCTGCTTCCAACGATATATAACATTAATATGTGCAAGTAATTTTTAACCCCAGTATTCGGCGATTTATGTGAAAATTGCCTTGAATTAGAGTAAAAAACGAATCGCTTATCGAATCTTTTCAAACTGTAGCCTAAAGTCTTTCTGGGTAAATGGACTATTCAACACAAAAAGAATTTTTCAAATCGAACCAGTAGTTCCTGAGATTAGCGCGTTCAAACAAACAAACAAACAAACAAACAAACAAACAAACAAACTCTACAGCTTTATATATTAGTAAAGATTTACAAAATAATTCAGGACATAAAGGTTTATGAATCGATTGGACTGGCTTCTTGGGGAGATGGATAGCGACATTCTCAGTGATCAATTACCGAATTAAGTAGTTGGATCGCTGATGCGCCTGTTGTAGACCTGATGCTGGAGTTGCCGATTCTTTCTGTGTTTAAAGTTCATGCTTTTCCGTGGTTGAAGTTCCTGCATGGTAGAGAAATGTATAACTTTGTAGCGAAAATTAGGGTACTTGACGAAAAGAACACATGTTCTTGGTAGGACCATGATGAATGATGAAATTCTAAAAATGAATTATTCATTCTACTCATTATAAGCTATGCACACGTGACATCTATTTATATTCCAAGGAGTTAAAGTCCAGAAATATTAATGATTTTTTTGTTTGAGGTTAAACCGTCTACCGATTTTGAGTCAGCAGCAAAGGATACAAAGTTAAAATGTTGGCTTTTATGTTGTACTTTGTTTCCATCTTTTCACACATTTTACGGTTATGATCCAGGTTGCACCATGCGAAGGTCTTCAATCATTCCCATCGATATGCTTTGCACTGAGGAATGTCCTGAGCTGAGTGTCCTCCTGGCTGGGAGTCAACCCCTTGATAAGTGAACCTAACCGTAATAAGCAGTATGAATTATGTTTTGTTGGTCTATTATGGCTCCTGGTCGATGTTGTAGTAATCTAAACTTGATGTGAGGAAAAGTTTTGCTTGTAAATACCATATTTCGGGGAAACGCGTTTTTTTTTAAATTCAAACACACTCATTTTACCTTGTACCACAGTGAGAACTGCACGGCCCAGATAGTACAAGTCAGAATGGAATTTACAACTAAAAGGTGGAAACACGGGGCATCGGTGGATGTCGAACCCACTACCTACCAGCAAGTGCTTCCTACCGCTCTTCCTTGGAAGCTCCAAAAAGATAGTTGGACGTTTGCTGTATTGGACTTCCTCCATCAGCTATATAGTCCAATTATTGGACTATATAGCTGATGGGGGAAAATGAATCTTTTTGCATTGGAATGCCACCTTTCAATCCTTATTTAAAAAATCAACACACAGTTCTTTAGAAGAGCGGAGGGGGGAGGGGCTGAATAAGTTATATTTTGATATAGATGGAACTCTAGGGTTCTCCTTAGGCAATTTTTTGAGATTGAAGCCCCCACGAAACGTAGTTCTATGTTATCTGCGGTCACTTTAAGGGGTTTTTTCTTTTAACTCACTCCCATCTATTTGCTTTTGCTTGGTTTTGGCATCAACTGTAGACCTGTTTCCGAAATCTCCCGCTATATAGATTTTCTGGCGGATGTATGTCATGTATTTTTGGCGTCAACAGCAGGTTAATTTTCGGAATTTCAGGCAAAAAGTACTCGCTGACGGAAAAATGACACGATTTTCGACCGCAATAAATTTGTCTTTATTAATTTATTTTCAAGCAAATGATCGTTCATAGTTTTGCTGCTCTAAACAAAGCTTCCTGACAGAAAATATTACTAATTTTAACTTCAACACAGCACATCAGCATCAAAATTTTTATTTAAAGTTAACTGAAAAAAAAAAGAAGACAGTTTAGTAAGCACCCACTCACGTGTGCCAACATTTTTGCTACTAACTTTTCATTCAATATTGTATCTCTTGCCATGCTGAGGAATTTTCCTTTCTGCAATTTTCATTCCAGAATTATAAGGATCAACAGAAGCTACTTTTAAAGAATCCATTACACTTCAAAATTAATCTATAAATTGTTCACAGTGATAGCTTTATTCTTTCTTCCAATTTAATTTATAAACCAAGGGATGCTCCGATGCGAATTGAGAGGTATCGATTGCTTTCTGCTATCGGAGCAAGGTGAGAGGTCTCGATAAGGAAGGAATCCTGAGTTCTTCATACTACTTGGGTACTTGGTGATTGTTAAATCGAATGAATCTTTTGATCTTATCACTCTTTCAAAACAGATGAGCCTTAGCACTTTATGCTTTAAATTTTTGCCGTGGGAATAAATGTAATGACTACCTCTATTAAAAAAAAATGAGGGAACTTGTGATTAAATTCGGAAAATATTGTGTTCATTCGTTGGGTTGCTACACCGTTTTTTATTTAACCCTTGTTCTTTTTTTTTGTGACGGAACTGCTTTAAACTATTTATATTTTAATGCATAAAAAAAAACAAATACAAAGCGAATTCCGATTTTACGTTGCCCATTTCGTTCGTTATCCCGCTGCCAACGTCATTTTCTGCTGGTCCCAGAAAAAGGCTTTATGATAAAGTTGAGAGATTCTGGATTTTACTTTTTTCTCTTTCAAAAAGTCCGCTTGATGCGCTTTTCGACGAACGGATCAAACTCGTCATCTTCAAGGCTTTCAAACTTTTAAAAAGATTTTTTTTCAAGATAAATTAGTTTCATACATAGATATTTAAAGCCGCTTTGGTGTTCTTTTTGTTTTGTCTCACGGTCCTATATAATAGAGACTTCTTCCAACCGTTCAACCTAGTCTTCTTTCACAACAACAGAGGAGTAAAGCTGCAGAGACACCCTTCTTCTTGACAATTTCCTAGAAGTCATTTCACACCACGAATTCTCTCTATATCAGATTTAATACCCACTTACGATGATAGTAATGAAAGGATGAAGATGAAGAAGAAGTATTGGAGGGTACCCTCACAGCTGATATTCTGTGAAAAGCATACTTCGTTAACTTAAGACAAAAGAAAGACAAGACAAATAAAGCGGTTTTTTTCCGCTTTATTTGTCTTGTCTTTTTTTTTTATCTTTTTATATCACTGAGTGACGACCTGCTTATAACTCCGGAACGATATGTATGAAGTTTTCGCTGCAAATTTGTGAAGGAAAACGTTGAATTTGACCATAAAAACTTTTATCTTGTGCTCTGAAATTAGGTCCTTTTTTGGACAGATTATATAAAATTCCTAGTTTCTTGCAAAAAACTAATCAAAGCAAAAGAGAACAACCATCTTTTCGTCCTAATAGGAATCTTGCCCCTACCCATAAAACTTTAAACCACATTTTTACAATTATATTTTCTTCTACTATCAAAACAAGTTCAACGCTGACTGTTAAAACGACAGGATCCAAAGACATTTTTGCTTCTTAGAATATCATAAATAATTGAAACGTTGAAAAAGTGGACTTACATTGTAGAACTTCTCAACAAAACCTGAAAATTGATTTCTCTTTAAAAGTACATCGTCGTAGAACAATGCTTAGCAGAGATAAGCGATAAAAAAGAACCCCAAGAGAGTGGAAAAAATTGGATTAACACGCTTCAAAAAGAACGGTATAATTTTCCTTTTGGCTTGGCCAATTACTTATGATACAGAACGCCATTCATTTTGTTTTTGAAATTAACACTCAATAAAGTTATCGAGGAAATGGCACTATCGATATGAATCTACAATTATGATATGTTGCCAACGGCGAATCATTATTTTGTAAAAAACCTTCCGAAAGATCGTCTGCTTTAAGAATCAGATAAATAACGAGTTCCCGACAGAAAGAACCTTTTTGCTTAATGGAAGGCTTTTTTCTTTTTGGTATATTTTTTATTTATGTCTTAATGCTTCTTAAGAATAACAGTTAAAAAGTAGCAGCGAGTGCGCGGATAATAGTAAATGAAAAAGAATGAAAGAAAAACTGAAAAAGAATGTTCTTTTTGCGTGCGTCCCGGTGAGCAGCATTAGTTTCATTTGTTGAGAAGTGGCAGCGACCCCTGGTGACGGCCCCGGGACCTCCACAATGGTGGTCTTTTCAAAATACTCGAGAACAGGGAATGCTAGTGAAATTTTGCGTTTGATTTTTCTGTCTGAACTTTAGCCTTCCATTTCTTTGGAATAGACATTGTTTTTGTGGGAAAGTCTTTGTTCTCCTTTCTTCTTATTAGAGTATAAAATAAAGTACAGTGGAGTTGGGGTGGGTTTGAACCAGACCTGTCATTTGGAAGATCAACCATCCCCTTTTTGGTTTTCAGGATAGTGATGCATTTATTCTTTTGTATGCACGTTTTGTTACTATATGTAGAGCGTATATACCCTTCGCACTTTCTTCCCCAAAACTTTGAGCTAACGGGCATAGTTTCATTTTGCTTACACCGCTTGAAGGAATTGGCCCCAAAATTCAATCAGAACCAGTTTTAATTAGGATTCATCAGAAAACGAATTCATGGTACTTCCTTGCATTACTGGATGAGACATAGTGATCGTGCCTAATGAGATGTTTATCGCCACCTTTTAACTGTTCTATAGTTTTTTGTTTGAATCCTCCCTTTAATTTTAAGCAATTAACGTTCACTTTCGATTTCATTCCTCTCATTCTTTTTATCGAAGACATCGTTACAAAATTGAATTTCATTAGTTGACAGTTATCATTACCTTGAGCAACTTGCTGAAGGAGTACCTGGTGATGTAATTTCCGTCCAGTTGACACCGCTTAGAGGATTTTAGTCACGTAAGAACAACGGGTAACTGCTCAAGGGAGCTTGGCGATAATTCCTATGTTCACCAAAGCAATTTTCACAACAACCGTCAGCTAAACAGGGAATCTTTTCGGTTGGACATTTTCTGAAACAATCAATGAGAAAAGATATTCTTTGGCGATGCTGAGGCGCGATTCCACGGTAGCAGAGGTGTCAGTGTTTCACAAAACAGCTTAAAAAGACTAGAAATGTGTTAAATTCTTGTATTATTCTACAAACTTTATGAAAAACATGGTCTTTACTACTGTATAATGCAGTTAAGTTTTGAAGTTTTACAATATATATATATATATATATTTTTTTTTTTTCAAACTAATATTTTCTCCGTAACGGACATATCTCGTTAGATGCATCCGTTACAGAACCAAAAAAGCATCGCACAAGCACTGTTTCTGGAAATCTTTAAAATTTAACTATATTTTACAGAATTCGAGTCCGTGTTTTTCACAAAATTCATGCAACGAAATAAGGATCAAATATATTTGCAGGCTGCTTTGTGCAACATTTGATGCTTTTTATCAAAATAGAATTTGCCAAGAAGAAAAAATTGAAGCACTAGACAAAATAAAGGGTGAGAAAATTCTAGGTATAATAAAATGTGTAAAAAAATCTGGTATGGATCCCACACTACTTCCTTTTAAGTGTAAATTTCTTAGTAGTTGCCTTAAGTGTTAAAGTGCTTGGAGTGAGCAAGGTAACAATTCAAATATTTACTTCCCTAATCTGCCATGAAACAATGCAAAAAATATTTTACAACGGTAATTTTCTAAATATTGCTGATTTTAATATCAATCGGTGAATTTTTCGCAAAATATCGCCAATAGCACCAAGTTGAACCCAAATTCAAAAAATAATTTTTTCGCCAAATTTGTCGCCAACTTGGCGATATGTCGCCAAGTTGGCGTCAAACACTTGGCGACCAAAAGCTTGGCGAAATATCGCAAAGTGGTAGCGCCAATTCATATCACTTGAGTATGCATTGAAAATAACACTGATTTACCCCAAAAAGGGGGAAAACATCCCCTTGGGAACATTCGAATGCAACCACAAGGGGAGGTGCACAACTAGACCATCCTCAGAGCCTACAAAACTAAGCTAAAAGCTTCTACGGCATATAGTTTTTGAGTTATGCGAGGCACATCCGCACATACGTACATACAGGCGTCACGAGAAAACTCGTCGTAATTAACTCGGGGGTGGTTGAAAAGGATTTTTCGGCTGCTTATATGTTGGTAGGAACACGTGCTGACAGGTCGAAAAAACTACTGAACATTCATTCGGGGATGAGCAAAATCAAAATTTAGAGTCAAATTTGAGTGATTTTTTTTTTTCGCGATCACAATACTTCCTTTACTACGTAAAAGGAAGTAAAAAATGTGGCGCGTTCAGAGCTTTTTGATTTTGAATCAATTCGTTTAATTGTCTAATTCGAATCTCGGACAGAAGGTTCAAAACCAAAAAGTACACAGACAGAAGATCCCCACGTCCAAAAGGTCCAACGGACATAAGATCCAGAGGATACAAGGTCCGACGGACAGAAAGTCTCCATTTTTGAACAGCTAAGACATAAGAACCAGATAGCTCTTTTTCCTAAAAATAAACTTCTAAATCCGGACCTTATGTTTCAGCTATACAAAAATGATAGTTTTGATCGTCGGACCTTATGTTTCAGCTATCCAAAAATGATAGTTTTGACCGTCAGACCTTATATCCTCTGGAAATTATGTCCACCGGATCTTCTGGTTCGGTCCGGTCCAACAATGGAGACTTAATGTCCCTCGGACCTTACATCATCTGGATCTTATGTTCGTTGGACGTGGAGGGATCTTCTGCCTGTTGACCATTTGGTTTTGGACCTTATGTCCGAGATTCGTCTAATTCATTCCATTTCTTCATTTTTCATGCTAAATAGTGTGAATGATTCGAGTTACAACGGAGAATTACTCCAACTTTGCTTAGAATTGACTTATATTTTTCAAAAGCTTTAGAGAAATGTTTAGCTCTCACAGGGGCTCCTCGAACCAAAATTTTTTGGAGGGGAGGAATTCTAATTTTACCGAACGATAATGCAAATTTTTCCGAATGATAAAATATGAGCATGAACAAATACCTACATGTAATGAGAAACGAAGTTGCCCATTAAAGTAGGCTTGAAGAAAGTTGGCTAAAAATGGTGTCTTACATTGAGTGAATGGTAGGTTGGTTATTTAAATTTGAAATTTGTTTTCGTGATACTATGTGCTGGTTTGTTTTCATTGAATACTCTAAAAGCAAGTTTCATGAAATTATTTTCTTTAACTATCGTTAAATAATCTTATGCTTCTTAAATCTATACTGATCCTGCTGTTAAAGTGTGACATTCTACGTAGAGAAAAAGACGATGTAGATCATAGTTTTCAATTGAAAAATGAAATAATTTTTGATCAAAATAAGAAACATTTTAATCGTTGACAGTTAAAAAGATATTAACATCCATTTGTTAAAGAAAAAAAGGTTTTTAACATTCGGAAGTCAAACCAACCAGTGTTGAAAGCGAGTCTTAAAAAGAAATTTCTTTCGAGTGTTTATTTTAAAAGTAATATTTTTTCGATAGAGATCTTTTGTTTGTTTCATCAGCGCTTCACTTAACAGCTTTGAGTTATCTCCATCATCATTATGGTTCAATTATGATGGTTGAGATAATTCGGCTGAAATCTTATTCGGTCTTTGAAATTTCCATTTTTTTTAAAATTCACTCTCTTTGCTTGTTGATCATTTAATGTCGGACTTTTTTTTTTGTATGTTTCATTTCTTATTGTAATCGTACTGCATGCAATTTATTTTCCAAACCTGGCCCACATATCTTGAAACATACTTACATTAGGCGATTCAAAAGTCACTTGAAAGTCAAAAACATATCTTAAAATAGTATATATCTAGAAATTGAAAAATAAAAAATATTTTTTTCGCATCAAAACATCAATTAAGGAGGAAAACATCAAAGGGCGTTTTACCACTTAACAAACGATCAGCAAAATTCGATAATTGATCAACAAAAGCATCTCCCGGTAGCAAAAGAGATGTTCGTTCGCCCAATTAAGTGCTTAATATTCATTAACTCTATTTATGCTCAATCTTCATTACTCCTATTAATAACCGAAGGTCATACGATTTCCATTGGAATGCTATACGACAGTGCTCTTGTGTATTTACAGTAATAGCGAGGAAATGTTTGAAGGCGTCTTTTCGTGTCTCGAATAAAATCGAGCGAAAGCTTTGGATGATAATTTTAGAAAAGTTTTTAATTACTTAAAAAACTATTTTTTTTTCCAGTTATTTGTACATTCATTCACTTATTTCATTTATTCACTATTTTATTTTTCTCATTAATATTTTCTCATGCATCAATTATTCCTTTGATTCGTTTTTGTTCAATATATATTTGTTTACTTATTCATGTGCTTTTTTATTGTTTCCTTTGATGAAAAATATTTTTATAAATTAAATAGAAAATATTTCATTCAATATTTTCTTTGTCATTTTGGCTCAAAAAAAATAATAAAATAAAAATAATAAAAAATAATAACAATAAAAAAATACACAATGAATAAAAAAGAAAACAAATTGCAAAATAAATCCAATAAATAATCCGTAAAAATTTTTCACATTTGTTTTTTGGAAGACGCAAATTTTTAGCCGAAAATGAAACACTATATTTTTATCTAAGTTTTATTATGAAAAAAATTGTTCTCTCTTAATATACTATACTGTAATTTTCAAAACAAATTTTTAATTTGATCATTGAAAAAAGGAAGTTATTCTAACTATTTCACTTTGCTTTCCCTTACATAAAATTTTTTGCAGACGAGTTTTGTTTGTAGTTCTTATATTAACGTTTTTTAGGAAATCAGCTGTTATGGCTTTTGATTTTCACTTGCCCGTAACTTTATTCTTACTTGTTGTCAAAAAGACGAAAAGCACTTTTGTAGGATGAAAGCAAAATTTTGAAATTATGAATGTGTTATCAAGTCTCGCTAGACATCCGGGGCAATACTTCTGGTTTGAAACTGCAAACAAATGCTGGGGATTTCAACTCTGATTTTTTCCTACTTTGAAACATTTCATTGTAGATTCCTTCCACTTCGAGAAGTTCGAAAAACATCAAAATTCTAATGCATATAACTCCGCTTTGAAAAATATTCTGTTTTTCTTTAAAAAAATAAAAAACTTGAAAAGATGAAGGCATCTCTCGAGACAGCTTCCTTCATCGCTTTTTGAAAAGCAAATAACCAACAACAAAAACCATGTTGTTTGCATCTCACGGACATTCATACCAAAGAATAAGCTCTTCACAGCGAAACTTCACCAAGATTTTTTTCTCTCTTTGACATATGTACATCAACTTTGACTCTGCACTTTTTGCAAGTTGTAAAGACCACCGTGAAGGCAAAGGATGCCCCCAGGAAAGCGGGGTGCTTTTGATTGGCAGGATATCGAGCCTAACCTTGCCGCTACAACATTTACAGAAACAAGAACTGCCTTATTCTAGTGTTGTTATTGATCACTTTACGATTGCTGCTAAAAGCCGTTTCACAAACGCTCTAATCTTAATCTGTGCTCTTAAAAGAATAATTATGAGCCATCTCTTTAATTGTGGAAAGTACTTCCTTTATTCACATCGTGAGGACGAAAAAAATGGCTAACAGTTTTGTCGTTCGATTATGCTATTCGACGATTGCAGTTGAACCATTTTGTTCTGAAGAGAGAAAAAAACTAAATACAAAAGGGGAAAATAAAGAACACTCGTAAATATGACCCCAAAACGAGAAAAAGTTAAAGCTCATAAGAATTAAAATACCACCAACGAAGCGTAGCTATGTCGCAATTCGTGGTAGCTAAGAACTATTTTTTTTCTAACGATTTCACCATTTTTTTTTCACCGTTCTATTCTTGTTCATTTGTTCTTTCCGTTTTTTCTTCTTCTCCTGTCGTGACCTGTGGATTTGTAATTAGTCAAATGGTACTCTGGAAGAAAAACAAAGGCGAAATCTTTCGAATTTTTGCAAATTTTTTAAACACAAAACAAAGTGGAACGCGTGTTTTGCGAAAACAGATTAAGCAAATGAAATTCTTGGCGAATATTTCGTTCTTGTACTTCATTAACTTAAAATTCTTTGCATTTATTCGGGTATGTTTTCAATTTTTTTTGCAAAATGATTGAAATTTTACCGTTTCAAATATAGTAAACATTTTTCTTTCATTAAAAATGTTTTTCTTTCTTTCATTTTTTTTTAACTAAAGAAAAAATATCAAACGTTTATACATGTGCTTCGTTTTGAATGCCACTGCGTAAGTTGAAAAAAAATATGCTTGATGTGTATTTATTTTGAACTTTAAAATTTATTTTAGGTAAAAAGCAGGGGTAACTTTTTAAATTTTTCAGTACTGGAACCCCAATGAGATTTGATTTGGAGAATGCTTCAATAGATTGAAAATAATTTTTATTGATTTATTCATTTCAAGCAAGTAATACTTAAAGGAAAGAAAATGAAAAAATCCATTTCTCTTACAAAGTATATGAGATAAAATACTTCATACCAATTTTTGACTCAATCGACGAACTTTTTAGCTCCTCCTCTTCATTAGGGTAGCCATTTTGGTACGACATGATTGTGATATGTGTCCAAGAAAATTAGTCTTTGCTATTTTGGCAGGGGAAAAAAAGATTTTGCTCTTTTAAAATGATTTTTTTAAAAACATTTTAAAACTGTAATCTATTTTCTCTACTCATCCGCATCCGGGCCTATTTGATTGGTTGAAAGACAAAATTTGAACAATTTTTTCAATAATAATTGCTCTAACTTGTACGCGCAAAGATAAATATAATGCAATAGAAAGAACGTTCGCCAAGTAAAAATAGTATAAAAAGTTTTTCTTTGTGAAAATAGTGGTTTTTTAAATTGTAAAATTTTCATCACAACAACTGAATTCGTTGAAAATAAAGAAAACAAATTCTGCAGTCATAATTAAGCATCATTTAAACTGCTGCTTATACCGAAGTTGAAAACTTCGCTGCAGTTGTTTAAAAAAAATGGTTTTTATTTTATTACTCTTAGTTTTCAATTTAAAATAATGTTTGGCAGACATAGTAGTAAAAATTACAATATACTTTGTATATTTATTTTAAAATAGACTTTTGTCGAAAGCTTGCTCTGAGATTGTAAAATTATTTCTTAAAAAATGTTCTTGGTAGAGCGGTTTGCAAAAATGGTTATAAATATTAATATCCAAAATACCCGCACATATTGCTTAATATATTTTAGAACTTCAAATCAAGTTCCACTAACGGGGGCTCGTAAATGTTTTTAAATTTTTATTTGATTCAAATTGGAGTGTTCTTCCGAAATGGTCACATCCCGTAAAAGTTGTCAAATGTCTCTTTTACTTTAAAATAGCATTTTTTACCATTGGTGAAAACAAAATTAAATATTTCCTTCGCATTAAAATATAGTTTGGTTAACAAATGGTTGCAGAAACATTAATTCATTCTTTTATTTCAAAAAATAAATAAATAAATAAATAAATAAATAAATAAATAAATTTTTGCATACGAAGTTGTTAAATATAAACTTTTATTGCATAGGTAGCTTTTAAATGGAGTGTTATTCAAGAAAAAACATGTCGCTTCTCCCTAGCAAGCTTTCCATTTACACTGAGTGGATACTCTGTGACCTTTGATTAAAGACTATTTATTACAGTTATAATTACTTAAGTTTTAGCTGCTGCCTAATGAATGGAGTTCCAGAAATATAATTTAACCTTTTTTTTATTGAAAACGTTTGTTAAATAATAAATCATCCTAATGAACTCTTATTGTATCTAATACTAAACTGTTTTTTTCGCAATCGTCCTCATAATTTACTTTTCCAAGTTCATTAGTTTCAGCAGAACTTCAAAGTGACATTTCAAAGATAAGGCAGACCGTTTCACCTGATTTGAAAAGTACACGATTCCTGCTAATGGCTTTGGACTGAGTCGTTTTTCTCTCTTAAACTAACACACAACAGCTTAATTAATTACATTTTTTTAGAGATAGGAACTAGATTGACTGTTTTGGTTTACAAAGCTGCGGTGTATTGGATGTGTGAAGTCAAGTAGGTGGGAAAAATTCCCGAAATTCCCGTACTCGACGCATTTGTACACTGCACAGTTCAGGGTTTTCACACTAGGGAAACAGTAAGTTGGGGATCTCCCACTCTGACGAAAATTTTAAGCGGGATTTTAAAAATTTAAGTCTGCGTATTTTTTTTTTCTTAATTTTGTTTATTGCTTTAACAGTTAAATAGTACATTTATTTAGATAAATATTTATTTGAGCAAAGTATTTGCACATATCATGTAACTCAAAACTTGCTTATTGAGCTTAACATCAAAGGA
Source organism: Uloborus plumipes (assembly GCA_038373865.1). Classification (NCBI taxonomy): domain Eukaryota; kingdom Metazoa; phylum Arthropoda; class Arachnida; order Araneae; family Uloboridae; genus Uloborus; species Uloborus plumipes. Next base: position 94,359 of record JAXGGA010000325.1, read on the forward strand.
AAACGTTGCTATTTTCTTTTAAGCAAAATTAAAAGTGGAAAATTAAAAGATAAATTTTACTCCCTTTTAACGCACGTGCGTCTGCTAAATAGGATCAGCGGGAGCAGTACGCAAAGAGTTTTTTTTCAGTGGGATTTCAGAAAAATGTGAGGAAATGTAGCAGTCCTGCACACCAATGTGAATTTGGACAGTGTAACTCCGATTATCCGAAGCTCTTTTAACGGGAATCTCGTTTAACCGAGCTCGGTTTACTCATATTGCATTGTAATTCATTCACTCAATTGTTTTTTTTTTTTTTTTGGGTTTGTGAGCAAAATCAATTCAAGTTTACCAGAAGCAGCCATTTATACTAAACTCAAATTATTCACGCTTTTTCATCACATGTTTTTTTTCTCTTCAAACCCAAGGGTACATTTTACAACTACTTTGTTATAAATGTAGTTTACTACAACTACAACTACTTTTTTTAAATGTAGCGACTACAAACTACTTTTGAATTGTAGTCGCTACTTCGCTACTTTTTAAAAAATAAAAAAATAAAAAGCATACACCGTTTGAGGATTGACCAAAAAAATTCGAAAAGTGGTTTACATTAATAAATTAACTCATTTGAATATGGAATAGAACTAGGAATTGTCTTTGAATTTATTGGTTACTTTTCCTTTTTTTTTTTCCCTTTTTTTTTGCTAAAATTTGTCCTTTTTAGATTTTTTTTACAATTTTTACGAATATTCGCCACAAGAAAGGATTCAAAAGTTGAAAGATTGAAAGAATTCAACCTTCATTTTTTTTAATTTCTTGCCAGGGAATATTTAGAAACATGAAAATTATTTGAAGGAATATAAAAATTATGATGCCAAATAAACCAATGACATCAAACAGATAGAATGTATTTCGCCAAAATGGTGTATCTAAGATCAGCTCATATTTTTATGGTTCTTATTTCTCATTGCGTCCGCTGCTGTACTCGTGCAAGATTTGCATTAGTCAGAGTCAATTAAACCTTGTTTTTTCCTTCGTTCTCTCTTTTTTTTTAATTTTTTCATTTATTTAATTTTTTTAATTTAAAAGTAGTTTCCAGAAATCGCTACAAACTATTTTTTTGTATCGCGCTACTCACTACTCTACTTTTTTTAAAAATAGTACGCTACACTACAAACTACTGAAAAATGTAGCTACTACAGTAGTTTCGCTACTTGTAGCGCGCTACTTCCGACCACTGGTTTGAACACTAATAATTTGCTCGTAGATACTTTTATTCCTTTATTTAAAACTAGTTGTCTCAAGCGAAGCTTTCGCGCTTGACAGCAATATTTCGAAAACTCGATTTTTTTAATGGCAATTTTTAGAAAAGCAGGCACCGAGTGAAATGTTTTATTTCGCTGATTTAAGAAAAATGAAATAATGACTTACTTTTGCAGATTTGTGAAGCATTAAGGAAATAAAAAGAAAACAAAAAGATACCTTAATGAAATTTTTATTTATACTAAAGTAATTTTTTTCTTTTCTGGCATTAATGTAACAGTAATAAAATGGTTTAAATTTTAAAATCCTTTTTCGAGTTTCGATTACATATACTGAGAAATTTCGGTTAAAATTAGCTGAACTTGAAACAGTTTTTGTGGTGTTTACTAATGTCTAAAATAATAAGATATATTTAAAAAAAAACGCTTTTCCACAGCGGGAAATTTCGACGAACGCGGGGGATATTGGAAAGCACACTGCAAAATATAAGTTGTTGTTTTTACAGTATAATACTGTGAGCCGAGGTTTCAGTTTAAACGTGTAAAAGCTCTGTAATAAACTGTAAAACTAGCTATTTTACAATTATTATTACTGTACAACTAGCAATTTTAGTTTATTACTGTAAAATTAACAATTCGACTGTTTATCCCCATAAAATTAGCTATCGTATTATACTGTAAAAACAGCAGTGTAATGCTGGAAGCAGAGGTTCCAGTTTGAAACTGCAAAATGCACAGTAATAAACTGAAACTAGCAATTTTACAGTTTATTATTGTAAACTAGCAATTTTACAGTTTATTGTTGTAAACTAGCAATTTTACAGTTTATTATTGTAAACTAGCAATTTTACAGTTGACTACTGTAAAATTAGCAGTTTTACAGGTTTTTACTGTAAAATTACTGTAAACTAGCAATTTATAGCTTCTACTGTAAAATTAGCAGTTTTACAGTTTAATACTGTAAAATTACTTTAAAATTAGCGGTATTATACTATAAAAACAACATTCATTATTTCCAGTGCACCAAAATGAGCTCTCGACCGCACCAAGTGTTCACAAAACATTACTTAAACTCTTTTGAACAGCAGATCCATCCATAGCCCTGAGATCCATCAAGTCTGAATATTCATCAGCCAACGACAGCACCCATTTTGGAGTATATCCCACTCAGCCACTGCCGTATAATCGCCACATAGTAAAAGAACTCTGTAATTTAAAAGAGTTAATGCGAAATTCGCGGCTATTATCCTGTCCGTGGGTAGTTTAAGGTTCATTAGTAACATCTTCCTCCGTCCAACCAACGCCTTTATTAATGCTTTTTGGCCGTAAACGGGGCCGTTGTCGTATTCCGTAAATTGACTGTTTTGGTGGCTGAGATTCTTCTGAGACAGCTTTATGGAATGCTGCGATTTTTCTGGATGACGTCATTTGATGTGTGCGCTGGGATTGGTTGAGTGATGGACGAGGGAAGTAATTGAACAATTGGTGGATGTCAAATTTATTAGAGACGTTTAAGTGGTTATGCAGTAAAGTTATCTCAGTTAATTTACGGATGTTGAAAAAAACTTTCCTTTTAAAGTTCACTCGACATGTTTGTGCATTCTTTTAAAGAAGTTAAATGGGGTGCTGATGATTTTTCTAGATGACGTCATTCGCTTGTAAACTGGGATTGGTTGTGTGACGATTGATGTAATGATTGAACAAATGGCCGATGACAAGTTCATTAAGGTATTTGAATCGAGCTGCATGGAAATTGTCTTAGCGCATTTTGTAGCTCTTAGGATTAAGATTTTAATTCGTTTATAGTTTTGTGACAGTTCCTTTCGTTTTTCAAAGTTTTTTCTTCTGTGAGAAAATTTAAAAATCGTTCTATTAAGGAGAAAAAAACGAAAACAAAATCTATATATGTATATTTTTGGTTCGAAAGAGCATCTTTGAATATTTTCTTTGTTGTAAGGTGCAATTAGTGGTGCGGAAACGCTGTCACTTTCTTCTATAAATTTAAATTCTTTTCATAGAGCATTTATGATGTACGTTGGCAATGATTACTGTATCTTTGGAAACATAAGTAACATCTTCCTCCACCCAAACCAACGCCTTTATTAATGCTTTTTGACCGTAAGCGGGGCCCCAAAAGCAGAAATTTTCCAGCCAGTCTGCGACACCGATTCGGGCAGTCAGAAATAATCTGCAGCATTTTTATTAGTTTACTCTTTTTTTAAATTCAAATTGAGGAGTATTTAAGGACTTTTTCACACATTCGCTACCGATAAGATGTCCCTTTGCAAAATCTCTCAGAAAACACCAGTTAAACTATACTGATTGAAGAGAAGAAACATAACGTTCTTCACATCAAGTGCTTTTAAGGAGTCTGAAATCTTTTTAACCAACCATAAATATTTAAATAATCGATTCAGAAAATTCTATTGATTACTTACATACCCCACCAAATTGTCTTCACTAAATTGCAAATACAGTCCACGTTTGATATAACGACCACGACCGTCTCACTCCCGTAGAAAAGGTCTTTATAACGAGGAGTAGGAGTAGTCGCTAGTAGATTAATAGTGTATAACAGTGGTTCTTAACGGGGGCCATACCGCCCCCCGGTGGGCGGTGGGAGGATGTTGAGGGGCGGTGAACTTATTTTGGGCAGTAGGGGGGCGATGGGTTTATTTTGAAATGTGTTTGCGAGAGCATGTTTTGAACGGAGGTGGGAGGAAATCCTCTTTTCTTATTTCACCAAGAATGGCTTTAAAATTTATTTGCTAGGATATCTCAGCATGAACCCTGATCCTTCCCTTTACGTCCTCAGGGAAGGATCAGGGTTCGGAAGGATCAGTGGCACAGCCTAGGGACGGGGGGGGGGGTGATAGGGGTCATACCCCTCTCCATGAAGCAACAAAATTGTTCGTAGAAACCACATGCAAGGACCTAAAATTGCGTTTTTCGACCATTAATTTCGAAACTTTTCTGACATCCCTCTTGAAAAATTTCAGGCTATGTAATGTCAAAGATAGCCTAAAATTCGCCAATAGCAGTTCAATTTCCAAAAAGTTTTTGAAGGTCGATAACCACTTTAATATTGCAAGTCTAAAATAGCCTAAAATTGTGTCTCAATGCATTCCATTTGGAAAATTGTTAGAGGAAGAGGCCTGAATCCCCCCCCTCCCCGCTCATCTAACTTACATAGCCAAAACTCCTTTCCCTAACATCACCACACATAGCTTAAAATTTATTTTTAGGCATTTCTGTTAAAGCACTCTCAAAATCTTCATTCTCAAACACAGCCTAATGATTTTAAAAAATGATTACGAGAGGGAATCTTGAACTACCAACCTCCTTTTTCAACAAACGTGACCAAACCGAGTTTAAAATTGAGCTTTTCGGAGGTTTGTTTCTAAAAAAACTCTAGAAGAAAGGCACCTGACTTGACCGACGATTTGTGTCGTTAGAGTCACCCTAACAGCACCAGAGTACAGTGAGAAAAAAATTCCTTACAAAACTCCCCAACCTTTACCACTCCCTCAACATTAACAAAAATAGTTTAATTTAGGATTTTTTCGACTTCAATTGCAGAGAACACCAGAAGTAGCTCTGACCCCCTAACATGACTAAAATTAACCTTATTTTTGAATATTTTGCCTTCAATTTTGAAAAAAAGAAAAAATATGAGGGAGTTTTTTTCCCTTGTTACTCAAAAAGAATTTCCCTGAATTGAACATGTCTTGAAATTTATAATCTTAACTTATTTCATTTTTTTTTCTCTAATTAAACCTTGCAAGTCTTTGTCCATCCTGATAAAAATGGAAAGTCAGGCTTTGTTATTGCTCATCCGCAGTAAAGTGCAATATCCGTATGTAATAAAGGAGGGATTCCTATTGCATAATTGCAGGTAAATAAAAACAACACACTTTGGGATTGGACCGTTTGGGGCAACTATTTGAACAAAGTCTATTTTTCAAAATATATGGGTTTTCAAATAAAAATGTTGAAAATAACGCAGTTTGATTTCAAACAGTTTTGTTCTTAATTATGTTAAAAACGGGGCACTCCTTCTTTTGAAAATTATCTACAGACCGCTGCAAAATCTGCGACGTACGTCTCGCGTCTCGCAATTTCTGCTACTGGGAGCGGGGCCATTGTCTTATTCCTTTAATTGACTGTTTTGGCGCTGAGATTCTTCTGAGACAGTTTTATGGAATGTTGCGATTTTTCCGGATGACGTCATTCAATGTGTGTTCTGGGATTGGTTGAGTGATGGATGGAAGAAGTAATTGAACAATTGGTGGATGTCAAATTTATTATAGTCGTTTAAGTGGTAGAGCAGTAAAGTTATCTTAGCTAGGTTACAAATGTTATTGAAAGCATTTAAAAAATTATCTTTTTAAAGTAGGCTTGCCACGTTTTTGTATTCTGTTGAAAAAGTTTCGCAGAGTGCTGGGGATTTTTCTAGATGACGTCATTTACGTGTAGACTGGGACTGGTTCCGTGATGATTGATGGCAGTATAATTGGAAAATTTAACAGATCGCAGCCTTTTGTAGCTCTTAAGGTTAAAATTTTATAACATGAACATTTTCTTCAAGATTTTCTCCCGTACAAGAAATTATTTCGTTCATAGTAGTTCTGTTCAAAAAAAGATAATAAAAATAAAACTAAAGAAAAATAAAATAATAAAATGTAAAAAAAATCGATATTTTTCTGTTTGAAATAGCACATTTAAAGATTTCATTTGTGATGACGAAAAGCTGCCACTTTTTAAAACTATTCAAATGTTTTTTATGGAACATTTACCCATTAATGCCTTGCGTCCTTTTTGTAGGACGGTCCAAAAAAGGTCTGAATTTCCCCAAAATGAACATTTCAACCAAATAATAATGCTCAGTTAGTACCTTTATTAACAGATTGCAGCACATAACCATTGTAAAGTGTGTTCTGTAGTAGTTTTAATGTGATCTTTATCAAAAATTACATCGTTCACAATCTCAAGAAAAAAAGCTAAGTTTTCAAAGTTATTCTCAGCTACCCAGTTTATGTTAATTGCTGATTTTATTTCTTCTCATAAAATGTCTTTTAAATATTATATCGTAGGCAGAAAAAAATTTTAGCAGAAAAAGTATGTACGTCTATCGTAACTTTTGAGGGACGATTTTTCTTTCCTTAATAAAACAATTATTTTTTACATAATTTTTTTTAATAATTTTTCTTGTCCATTAAACACAGTTTGTAACCAGTATACGAAATATCTTTAGGAAAAAAAAATGTCAGGCATTAATGGGTTTTAATGTTGTACGTTGTTTATAAATACTTTACGTTTGAAGTATGTGTAAAATGTAAGCTCTTTCATGAAGATATTCATGAAGCATTTTTTTGTCACGGTAAAATTTTGAAAACTAAATTTTTTTGTAACAAAATATAATAAAAATTCAGAACTATACATTCGATGATTAAATATTAGTATTCATAATCATTTAATTCAAAAGAAAAAGAATAGAACTAAGTAATTCTACACGCAACCTATCTGTATTTGTATTTTTATTATTAATATTATCATTTTAAGCAATTAATATAAATTTTATGACATGTATTCTCAATCATGTCATAAAATGTCTGTATCAAGCTTATTAGACACATCATCTAAACCTAACTTTACGAATACATTCGATTGATATTCGGTATTAACCGCTAGTGCTCATGAATTATACAATTAAACATGCACCATATAATCTACGCACTGACTTTACAATTCATGAATTCGTCCTGTCGTAGCAATGGTATTACACCGAGTTTATATTGCAAATAACTCTGCGGCCCTCTTCAATTAAGGTTGGTGTGCAATTACGTTCTAAAATTGCACATTGAGCAGCGGGAAATAACATGTTCGAATATGCTACAACACGCCTATGAGTTTAGGAGATCGTTTGCTAAGTATGGCCACTGGGCATTTGTGGGGAATTTTCTTTGTTTTGTTCTGTACGAATTGATGAAAGTTTAATGGAGATGAGATGATGTCTTTGTTTTAAAATTGGTCGTGAAATTCTAGGGAAGAAAGCGATGGTCTTTTTCCGGTGCTTGAGCGATAATGAAATAAAATTACAGGAATACAGCATCAAATGGAGGATCAATGTCAATCAGCATTGAAGGTATGAAATGTGAAATTGTTTTGACCTTAGAAAGCATTGCAGTTAGGTATCTAGGTAGGAATGATTGTTTGGTTCCGGGTAAAAGTGAGTCTTTGGGAGGATTTAGCTATGGGATAATGTAGTTTTATGCTTCTACTTAAGGCTACAGTGGACCAATAAAATTGATTTTTTTCAATTATTGATTTACATGTCTAAAACTTTGTGTGCTTGTATTATTGTATATTTACCACATCTAAGAGCATAAATAACACAAATTAGTGCAAAAACAAATGAATATATATTTTTTTCAAATTTCAAATTTAAATATCTTTTAAACAAAATTTCAAAATGTTCCAGGCGTCACAATTTTTTTTCAAACTTTGAATTTCTACTTAATTTCCAATCATTAGGCATGATTGCATAAAACAGTGCATTACACGTAATGTTTTATGAGATATTTTATAAAAGATGGCTGAAAATAAAAATTTTCAGTTGAAAAAATCATATAAATTTTCATTTTCAGCCATCTTTTATAAACTATCACATAAAACATTACATGTAATGCATTGTTTTATGCAATCATGCCTAATGATTGGAAATTAAGTAGAAATTCAAAGTTTGAAAAAAAATTGTGACGCCTGGAACATTTTGAAATTTTGTTAAAAAAGTATTTAAATTTGAAATTTGAAAAAAAAAAAAAAAAAATATTCATTGTTTTTGCACTAATTTGTGTTTTTTATGCTTTTAGATGTAGTAAATATACAATAATACAAGCACACAAAGTTTTAGACATATAAATCAATAATCGAAAAAAATCAATTTTATTTGTCCATTGTAGCCTTAAGCAAATATTAAAACTAAAACATAGGAAAGCGTTTTGCGTGTGAAGTAGTTCCTGTTGAGTTTCTCTGAAACGAAATGATATTCTTTGGTTCCAGTTAAAGAGCTCGTTACTGGCAGGTTTTTGCTGTGTGGAGAATAGTTATATAAGTATGTGCTGAAATTGAAATTGTTTTGAAGAATTATAGTGGTTTTTTTAAAAACAAATTGTGATTGTATGGTTCTTGTTAAAAAGTTTGATACAGGAAGGTTTCGTTATGTGGAGAAAAGAGCTACATGTAGTTCCTTAACTAAATACCATTTTTTTTAAAAGATGCTATATCATATTTAATTCCGACTTATGTTAAAAGTGCAGAAAACATACTTCATTTTATTTTGTAATTTTTTTCGACAAAAAATGCTTTCAAAAAAGCTTCATTCCATCCAGAGAGAGAGAGAGAGAGAGAGAAATTACATCTAAATAGTCTGAATTAAGTTTAGCACGTGTAAAAATTCACCTAAAATTGAAAACAAGTACCGGAGGTTATCTACTCTTTTGCTGCCTTTAAAATTAAGCTGCGCTTAAATGTCAACAGTTACACCTTTTTTAATTACAAAATAATAAAATTATACGTGTTATGTATGATTTTATTATTTTATAGGTAAGTTATTGAAATTAATAAAAAGGTGCTCAGAGATGAATAACTACATACAAAGTAAAGTTCACAGCACAAATTTCAAAAAACTTCAAATTGTACCGTGAACATCGCTTTTACTTCAAATTAAGAAGGTGTAAGTTTCGCTTTCAATGTAGAAATAGATCAAATCATTTGTCACGTACCCATTGTTTTCTCTAGAAATTGAATTATTTTTTTTTCATCCAACTCCCACCTTTTCTCAATTGCGTTGATGATTTTTCTGACCTCTTCAGAGGTCAGGCAGTTGTTTCATCTATCTTTTTTTCATTTTACCAACAATAATATCATTCATATTTCTTACACACCGTGTCAGGAATGCGAGCAGCCATATTAAGCCACTAATTCCCATGCATAGTAATGAATTCGCCTTCTGCTAAGGAAAAGAAGAAAAAGAGAAGAGAAGCAGTGACATATTTTGCGTGGATGCTGCCCAGATCTGCATCAGGTGTTCGTTCCCTAATGAACATGTAGGTAGATAATCTTCTGCATGATGGAAGAGTTAGTTGCCTCTGCACCTTTCATCAATTATTCCACGTGCATTTCTTATTCGATTGCCATGTGTCGTGGTTGGAGCGAGAGTGGTTTAAGTCATAGTTTTGAGCTGTTGTTGTTGTCTTGTGCCAGATCAAGGGCCCCCTACACGCTCCGGAAAACCCGAAGGAGTTCTTCGAGGAAATCCTCCAAGAGGAAATCCTCATGTGTATATGGTGAATTCTATTGATATAGTCCTGCTGATCTCCGGACCCCTCTATATTGAGATTTTCCTCCAGGAATTCCTCTGAGTTTTTCCTCAAAGCCGATCGTACTGTGTGGATGGGTAGGAGGTTTACCTTCAGCTATTAGCCTTCGTACATTCCCGTAGCGTCTTGGGAATTGAGGATATCCTCAAGGCCAGCCAATCCAAGGATAGAAAATCTAAAGATTTTCCGGAGCGTGTGGAGACCCCCTATTTTGAGGTTTTCCTCGAGGAATTCCTTTGATGTTTTCCCTAAGGTTCCTTTGATGTTCCCCTAATAAATGCTGTTAAGTGAAATTAATAAATCTAGCAGTTCATTATACAATGTTAAATGAAGAAATCTTTGAAAAGTGTCCAGAATTAAGTGCACTAGTGTGTATTTCAGTTTTATTTTGAGTGTTTGGCGCACTTCATGCAGTAATTAATAAGCAGCCCATGCAAAACTACTCCCTTGACTCAATTCGTATACTTTTTGACTTACGCCATTGTCATTCTAACCCTCCCATATTCCTTTCGTTTCTGCGTAATTACCTTGTGCAGAAAAAAAAATAGCTACATTGAATAACGTCTTTATAAGGATAACAAATTGATTGAGAAGAGAGTTATTGTTTTTTGTGATTTTATGATTTAGATCTAACCGTGGGACATATGAGTGGATGTGTTGGCTATTGCATCATTGGCAGACTGCACGTTTTAAGAAATTCAATGCACAACAGTTGTCGAGCCCTCAGTTTTGTTTTGTGCATATATCTTCTAGTATGTGCATTCAATAATTAAATGCTTCAGTGGAAATTGTTACCTTTGTGCGAAAAGTACAAACGCCATTTGGATCTTTACATTGTAAATAATAAGAAAAAAGTTTACAATGTACCGATCTCACAACAATTTATTAGCCAGTTGGTAATTTTGTAGCATGTTTTAGTCTTTCTTATTAAACACGGTTCTTTTGCATACTCAAATTTTATTTTTATCATTATTTTTTCGTTGTTTTCCGAATGCTTCACAAAACTACGAAATTAAGGCATCATTTCATTTTCTTTTTAATTGGCAAAAAATGAAAAATAGCTAGTAAGCACAAATTAACCTCTAACTTACAATGAACGAAAGCTAGACCCCCCCCCCTAAAGATTGAAAATGGGTTTAATTTAGTCGTTGAGTATTATAGCACGGAAGAGCTCACGTTTTAGCTTGCGCGGGACCGTTTTCTTACTGCAGGGTGAGTAAATTTGTGTGTGAAAATAAATAAATTAATTAAAACAGTAATATTAGGAAAGAAAAATAAAATTAGTCAATGTTTTCCCTACCTAATTGTTTAGATAATTATCTGCAATTTTCATGCAAGTATTGTCAGAAAGTCAGCTTAATGTTAAGTTCGTTGCTCCAATTCGTTCTTCAAAATAAAATGATAGATTTTGTATGCGTAAACAAATGGAAAATATCTTTTATTTTATTTTTCTGTCCATTTCTACGGATTTTGTAATCATATTTAAAACATGCTATATCTCGACCGTAAACAGGCTTTCTTACAAGCATACTAACTATGCAGTGAAGCCCGTATTCGGATATTTTCCCAAATGACATGGTTGCATTTTATTATACGTGTTTATGTGATAAACATTTGATTATCGATTGTAAAATAGTTTATCTTGTTTGACTTTTAATTTATTTGGTTTGACGACATTGTAGTATTGAAGGTAATGTGTTTTATGTATATGATACATTTTGCTAGTCAGGTCATTTCGAATTTTTTTCTTCCTTTTTAGGGGGTGAGAGGGTATATTTTCAATGTAAATTGTGCCGAAAACGAAAAAAAAACATGCCCACCTGTTTGTAAATACATTAACTTAAGTAATCTAGGGGGAGGGGTGATAATCCCTCCTCCCCAGATCCCCCGAAAGACAGACCTGAATTTTGCGTCATTACACTTACTTTTCCGTTTGAACGCGCTTAAAATACAACTTTTGTAATTCGTCTGATTTTTGGAAATTTATTGGTCTAATTTTAATTCGAAATAAAGTATTCCCAAGAATTTTGATTGGCCGTAGTTTTATGTCATTAAAAATAACATTTTTCATTTTTCAGCTGAAGTATTGAGAATAGCTAAATATGAAATGAACAATCTAAATAATTATTGCGACAGTAGATAAAATATAAAGAATATCAAAGTAAAATTAGGTTATAACAAGAAACTAAATTTACTGACAAAGGAAAGGATTTTTTATTTCAGATTAAGTTGAACGCTTCAGAAAATGTTTCTATATGGGTGGTGTTATGTTTAGAATCTGAGTTATATTTCACCTCTCCTTTTCTCATGGTTTAAGATTTTTAGATACTGAAATGAAATAAAGAATATGTTAAGATTAATGCTTTCCTTCTTTCTGTTTTATTTTTTTTTTCGTAAAATAGTTTTTGATTAAATAGAATTATTACTTGTTCTAATCCTACTAGTACGACGGTGATTGCATTGAGCGAATTCTTCGTTTTTAGGCTCGTTTGTTGATAAGAATCAAAATTGTTTTTAGTATTGGTTAAAACACAACTTTTGCATTGCGAACTAAAGTATTGGTACCAGACAATGCAACTGTAGAATATTTTTAGCTGCACTTGCCTTGGTATTTTGTTCTTCAAAAAAAATTCTTGATTAAAGCGATTTTCTTTAAATTTTTAATTATTATTATAGTCTTACTTTTCATAAAGCAGTCTTTCGCTAAATCGTCCGCACAAAAAACTTTGAAGGAAAAAAAAAAAGCTATTGAAAAAAAGCGTTATAAATGAAAACAGACATTAAAGTGTCATCTTAATAGAATCTAAAATTTTGCAGGTTAAGTAAACCGTAATTTTGTATCTTGGAGAGGTGTGCATTCGTCACAAAGTTTAAGTTAATAAAACACTTAAGAGGAAACTAAACTTAAAACATTTCTCAGAATTTAAGAACAACGAAGTTGTAATATAAATGACTTGACATGGCTCCATTCTGCTTATTAGTCTTTCAATGTCCCAAATTCCTGTTCACACTTCGGCAGCGTCAAATGTATTTAGTCATGAAAAAAAAAAAACTGCTTAATATTCAGATTGCGAAAACATTATTGGGACTAATGTCTGGCGGTATGTTTCAAGTCACAGGGTGGCTGTTTTTTCAACTTCATTTTATGGCTCATTAGCGGAATGAAAAGCATCTCACTTTTGCAGTGAAATCATTCAGTGTTTAGATGATTAGCTGCTGTCGCTTCTGAGAAATTCTATTCCCGATTGAGAAAGTGAATCTGGTTAATTCCAAGTTGCTTGCTTGATTCTGTTATCTCTAAGTGCAATTATGTTTTCTTAGTTAAAATAACACGGCGCGGCGCTCTAAAGGTCGTGCGCGTGTTGGCAGCTTTGCAGAAAATCTAAATCTAAATGGTTGTGGTCACGTATAATATGTGTATTTAATGAATATTATTAAAAGTTAGAAAAAAGAAAGGAAAAGAAAAAACATTTCGCTATAAAAGTTTGAAATAAATAAATAATTTAATGCTGAAAAGTAGAATGTTTCAAACTACGGTATTGAGACGAGGAAATGTATGTCTTCTGGGCAGTCTGTCTCAGTGGTCGGAAGTAGCGCGCTACAAGTAGCGAAACTACTGTAGTAGCTACATTTTTTAGTAGTTTGTAGTGTAGCGCACTACTTTTTTAAAAAAGTAGAGTAGTGAGCAGCGTGATACAAAAAAATAGTAGTTTGTAGCGATTTCTGGAAACTACTTTTAAATTTAAAAAATAAATAAATAAATAAATGAAAAAAAATTTAAAAAAGAGAACGAAGAAAAAAAAAAACAAGGTTTAATTGACTCTGACTGGTGGAAATCTTGCACGAGTACAGCAGCGAATGCAATGAGAAATAAGAACCATAAAAATATGAGCTAATCCCTTAGATACATCATTTTGATGAAATACATTCTATCTGTTTGATGTCATTGGTTTATTTGGCATCGTAATTTTTATATTCCTTCAAATAATTTTCATGTTCCTAAATATTCTCTGGCAAAAGAAATTGAAAAAAAAAATGAAGGTTGAATTCTTTCAATATTTTAACTTTTGAATCCTTTCTTGTGGCGAATATTCGTAAAAATTGTAAAAAAAAAAAAAAAAAAAAAAAAAAGCTAAAAAAGACAAATTTTAGTAAAAGAATAAAAAAAGGGAACAAAGAGGAAAAATAACAAATAAGTTCAAAGACAATTATTAGTTCGATTCCATATTCAAAAGAAGTTAATTTGTTAATGTAAACCACTTTTCGAATTTTTTCGGTCATTCCTCAAACGGGGCGTATGCTTTTTATTTATTTATTTTTTAAAAAGTCGCGAAGTAGCGACTACAATTCAAAAGTAGTTTGTAGTCGCTACATTTAAAAAAAAGTAGTTGTAGTTAACTACATTTATAACAAAGTAGTTGTAGTTGTAGTTCGCTATAAAATAAATGTAGTTTTTCCAACCACTGGTCTGTCTGTCCCTCTTCCGCACTGCACTTAGTAACTGACGAAAAAACATTCCGATTCCAACAAACCCTTTTTTTGCCCCGAAACATTTTGGAGAAATCATCTCAATTATATATGTTCATTTTTTAAAATTTGAGTGTTTTTATTTGTCCTAATGTCGACAGTGCAAATAAAGATAAAAAAGGAAAAACCTTTTTAACCTGAATATTTGCTAGCAAACTTAAGGATTGCATACGTCCTGACTATTTGGATTATCTTAACTATCTCTCTCTCTCTCTTTTTTTTTAACTTGACTCTTACAGAATGAGTTTAAATCTTTTCATATAAAACGCGCACAAGACTAGAAATTATACTTTTGCACCGAAAATTTCTGAAAAATGTAAAAATTCTGATTATGTCTAATTTTTTGTTTCAAGCAGAAGGAAGAAAAAAGTTAATAAATAAATCGAATGCGGCTTTTCGTTCACAGTATATTTGGGTTGGTGAAGACTATTGGAACCGAAGATCATCGAGCAAGATATTGGTCTGTAGTTCGAAAACCAATGTTGACACATGGAAAAATAATCTGGCTTAATTCTTGAAGAACTTCTTCATTGGAAATTTCATTTGTGTATCCTCTCATTACCAAATAAGAAATTTCAAAGGTTGAACTGATTGGTCTGCTTATAAAGTCGGATTAAGTGATAGGTATTTTGGTGTGTTGGAAGAGCTCTAGAAATTGCATCAAAGAGTTATTTGGTCCTTAGATTAATTCAGCAATCGAGCTCCTTAAATTAGTACAAGAAGCACCAATAGAAATCCGCAAAACGACCTAATAGGAATGCCCTTCCCGATTAACTTTCCTATTGGAGAAGATAACTCTGGAAAACGTCCTCGAATTTTCCAGGTATCCAGTTTTATTCCCTCCTACCCATCCCTGCTTGAAGATTTGTGAAAAGTTAGTGTCCGGGGCAACTGACTACATAAATCTCGAGTTAGTGACGAAGAAAATACCCGGCTTTAAGCTACAGAAGTAGAAAAACAAAATTCCAGCTCTTCCTCTTCATCGTATTTGGAAGAAGCTTTCCTTGAAAAAGCAACCGAATAAAGAGAGGATCGGGAGAAAAAGAAAGTCCTGGAGTTGGCGATGAAATAACTTTCCAATAACCAGGGCCGGGCTGATTCCCTGGTATCGCGTTTCACGGTCTGTTTGTTCAGAAATTGACTTTTGGACGCGAACTTTTTCGCGAAAATCGGACCTTCTCGGGCCTTAATCCTCGGCTCTTAAGCTGCTCCAGAAATGATCTGTTCAGATCTCGAGTTTTCTCCTTTTTCTCCCACTTTGAATTCTCGGTGTTGCCATAAACAACTCTGGAAAGAAGGAGAAATGGAGGGAAAAAGAAGATAAAAAAGGGCTAAGTCGTATTCTCACCTGTATCGTTTTTTCTTTTTTTCTGATGTATTTCGAAGCCGGAATTTATTTTGCTGAACATCGTGCAATGAATTCAATTCTGTGATTCAAAATATTGTCTTTTTTTTTAGGAAAAAATGCATTCAGTGGAACTTTGTTAGGTTTTGTCCAGTGGTTCCTATTTCGGGGGCGATCGCCCCAAAGGGGAGATCGGGAGATTTGAATACTAGCAGTGGGGGGGGGGGAGAATTTCCAGAAGGGGCTGTTGGGGGGGGTGATGAATATTTAAAAGGCAAAGTAATAACTAAAAGCTAGCAAATACCGAAGTTGGAAGCATAAGTTAAAAAAGAAACATTCATCGCTAAGTTTATAAATTTTCAAATTTTCAATTTTTTTTTTTTCAAATTTAAGTGTAAGTGCTTTTTATGTCCCTAGATTCATGTTTAATGTTTAAAAAGTAAAATGATAATTTCATGAAAATATACTTCTGCTTTTGAAAAAAGTCTTTGATCGGGAAGTATTCCCTGCAAATAAGTCCCTTCAAATAACCCATATAGTCCCAACTTTTCCGTCATCATATGCATTACTTTTCAAAGGCATTTTTTGAAGGGGGGGGGTACACTAAAATTTTAGAAGTAATTCATCAAGCTTCAAAAGTACGACATCATTTTATAGATTTTTCACCGCTATCAGGAAAAAAAAATCAAGCCACAAACACAAAATTTTGCTGTTATTAAAAAAAAAAAAAAAAAATCTTAACGAAAGGGGCTTTTGCGCTCACTCTATCAATTGCAAATACTTCGCACGAATCAGCTTGTCTAGAAATAGAACAATATTGTCAATCATTACCTTTTAATGTTTCATTCAAAATGACATATTTCTATTAAAATTTATTCAAGGGTTATATTTGAAACACTTGTTTTAAGGTATTGTGCCTTAACGTTGGAAAACTTGTTTTGAATTTCACGTTGACAATCACTGTAATCATTACTGGAGAAGCATTTCTGTATTTGGAGAGGGAGGGGGGATATTTTGCCGAAGGCAGAACTTCATCTACCTTACTAGGACCAACTTAATCTGCCCTACTAGGAACACAACACTCATTCTTCGGTAGTTAAATTTAAATTCTCAACTCTTGATCTCTCACTGGGCTATTAAAATAAACATAGGTAATTTGCATGTGTAAGGAAAATAAAAATGCTTTTAGCAATACTAATGTATTACATGACGCTTTAATGATGGGGAGGATTAAAAAAAAGGCAAGAAAGAAGTTTAATTTGCCTATTGTAATTTTAATTTACCTATTTAAAATGGTGCCTCCATATCACATGCATAGATTTGGAAGTGGAAAACGTACAGACTAATGAAACCTATTCTTGAGGCGTTTTGTCCTCTTAAAGTGCATTTATGAATATTTTTTCCTTGATATCAAATCTTTTGTACATTAATACAGGTCTAATTTCTAAGGGAAATTTCAGTTAGAAAAAAATAATGGCTCTATTACGAGGAAGATCAAACTGTTTTATGACACGAATTAGCATAGAAAATGTCTTCATTACAAGTGCGAATCAACTAAGAGCAAAATCGTGACAAAGGTTTTTTTTTTTTTTCTGTTAGTGAATACCTTAAGTTTCATTTTGAGAAAAACCAACTCATAAAATGGTTCATCTTAGAGTTGAATTGCAATTGGAGCGGGTAATTGAAAACGCGAGATTCACAAACTGTGGGGCATTATGAGTACGAAGCGGATGTGAATATTAAAGTATGCGACTCCTTGGGTTGGAATGAAATTCTAAATTAGCATCGCAATAAATGAAAACGTCATATGGCGACTTGCACCCGGTATGAAAATTGCAGAGCAAAATTTTGTTAATTATGCGTTGAGTGGGATTTTAAAGTTAAATTATGTAGAAATACGGGAATATTTTGTGCGAGTATTAAATAATTTCGTGGGATGAAAAGTCAAAATGTACTTAGGCGGTTTGTTTCTGCTGTTAAATTATTTTGAAGGAATCTTTGTAGAGAATGGACATATATGCGCGTAGATTTTATTACAATTTTGATTTTTGTTCTTATTTTTTTCTGTCAATAAATAAAATAATAAAAGAATAATCTAACTTTTTCGAACTATCTTATATATTATTCACTAGCTGCGTGGCCCAGCGTTGCACGGGCTACCTCTGTATAAATGTACTATTCAACACAATACCCAATATAAAAATAACACCCACTTTTATTATGTGTTTAGATAAGTACCAATGTTGTACTAAACCATGAAAAATCAAATTATTTATTTAGATTAGTAACTATATGCAACTATTAAAAAAAAGTTAGACTCATTTGAAGCCAACGATATATGTGCTACATAAGGAAAAAAAACGTTAAAAGAATAATTAAACACTAACCAATATAAAAATACTATGCAATTAAATTATGTGTTTAGTACCAATGATACAAAATAGTAAAAACGTTGCAAAAATATGACGAATCATATTATTTACTTAGATTAGTAACTATCTTAAATCATTAAAAAAAAAAAGAAAAAGGTTTGACTCATTTGAAACCTACTTTCCCTACGTATTAATTACATAAGAAAAAAAAAGTCAAAAGAATATGAAAACAATACCCTATATAAATATACTATGGTTTTAAATTATGTGCTTAGTTAAGTACCTGACGTACACTATAATAATAAAGTTACGAAGAACAACCACAAATGAAGAACAAATACTAACAATGCAGAAATAAGGAAGACAAAAGTTTTTCGAAAAATCCTACAAAACAAATTATATACCTGAATATCAAAGAAAAACACGAAAACCATTTCGTGATCTGAGACATGTGGCGAGAGGCAAGACTCTCGAGGCTAGAGCAATTGTCAACCAGCGCTCTAAATATAATTTTAACGAACGACATCTCTCGAGAAGAGTGGAAACTAATCCACATTAAAAGTCAAGAGGGGCAAGAGCAACTGCTTGATTGTCAACCATTGAATGTAGAGAGCGCCACCACAGTTGCAAAAGCTTAGCAATACTCTTTATGAGCGCCATCTCTCAAGAAGAGAGAAAACTAATTATTTTCGTAGAGTTTATTATTTTTTACATTATTATTTTTAGTTATAACAATAATTCCTATAGCCTAAAGCCTTCCTGGATAAATGGACTATTCAACACAAAAAGAATTTTTTAAATCGAACCAGTAGTTCCTGAGATTAGCGCGTTCAAGCAAACAAACAAACTCTACAGCTTTATATTATTAGTATAGATTAGCCCGTTTTCTATTGCCACGCCAGATCTCCCTTATTTCTTCACCAAATGTCATTCTTTAACCCTCATTTTAAAGCTTATCGTGTTGGATACTGCTGAAAAATAGACATACGGGTTGAGAAAAATTTTCTTCCGACAAAAAACTTTTTTTTTCTGTTTTCTATATGGCACACTTTAATAAATAGCATACAAAAACTAGGACGCATTGGCGCGGTATGTAGAATGTCGTGCTAATAATGAGAAGGGTATGAGTTCGAATCTGGGTCGAAAAATATTTTAATATGGTTTTTTTTCTCCAGCAGAGTTCGAATCCAATTTTCCATTATCATATAGGTTATTTCTCAAAGGTGTTTTTTTGGGTACACCGTAATTTAGTAATGCATCAAACAGCTTCAAAAGTATGACATAATTTTAAACATTTTTTTCACCGCTATCTGCAAAAAAAAGCCTAGCAATTCACAATTTTGCTGTTGTTCAAAACAATAGTTTACCTAAAAACGGATTTCTGCCCTTATTCTGCCACACAACAAAAACATTGTTGTTTTTATAGTATAATACTGGCAGCCGAGTTTCCAGTTTAAAGCTGTAAAATACACCGTAATAAGCTGTAAAATTAGCCATTTTACAGTTTATTACCGTAAAGCAGCAATGTTACTGTTTATTCCCTCAATTTTGGTTTATTACCACAAAATTAGCTGTAAAAACAACAAAATAATACTGGCAGCAGAGGTTCCAGTTTAAAACTGTAAAGTTAGCAATTTTACAATTTATTACTGCAAAATTAGCATTTTTTACAGTTTGGTACTACAGTGAACTTTCACTTATGCGCCAGCCCAAGGGACCAACAGAAAAAGGTGCATAAGTGAGAGAGACGCGTAAGTGAATAAGCCTATTTGAAAGTCTAAAATGCTATATAATTTCTAATGAGAGCATGAATAAAAATGTTTCTATTGAAAATGGTCATATTACTACGGTTTGGCAACTACTGTAACCTAACTAAAAACATCTATTTTTCAGTGTAGATGCGAATGCTTCTCAGGGCAGATAGTTTGTCATTATTTAGGCACATATAATGTACTTAAGGTCAGTGGTTGGAAAAACTACATATTTTTAGTAGCGAACTTCAACTACAACTACTTTCTTATAAATGTAGTTAACTACAGCTACGACTACTTTTTTTTAAATGTAGCGAGCTACACTACTTTTGAAATGTAGTTGCTACTTCGCTACTTTTCAAAAAATAAATAAATAACAAGAATACACCGATTGAGGATCGACCGAAAAAATTCGAAAAGTGGTTTACATTAAAAAATTACCTCATTCAAATATGGAATAGAAATAGGAATTGTCTTTAAATTTATTTGTTACTTTTCCATTTTGTTCCTTTTTTTTGTAAAAATTTGTCCTTTTTAGATTTTTTTTACAACTTTTACGAATATTCGCCACAAGAAAAACCTTGTTTTTTTCCTTCGTTCTCCTTTTTTTTTTCATTTTTTTCATTTATTTATTTATTTTTTTATTTAAAAGTAGTTTTCAGAAATCGCTACAAACTACTATTTTTTTGTATCGCGCTACTCACTACTCTACTTTTTTAAAAAAAGTAGTGCGCTACACTACAAACTATTAAAAAATGTAGCTACTACAGTAGTTTCGCTACTTGTAGCGCGCTACTTCCGACCACTGCTTAAGGTATAAAGATTGCCCTATGTTTCACTTATTCAAAAATCGATTTCAGTTGGAGACACAAAATCTTCGTCGTATTTCAGTTAGTTTATCTTTTGGGGAGAAGCAGATGTGTCCGAGATATGTAAACGGGACCCTAGGAGAGGAGTCATAAAATGTCCATTTTATTTCGCCGGGTGTAAGATTTATGCCCCTGCGCCGCACCATTCCCAGAAGAACGATTTTCGAACTCAGCATGGAGTTTTAGAATGTGTTTTATAGAACGGAAGAATCCCGTTTGCATAATTCTTTCTCGGCTTTCTAAGGAAACTGGGTGACGCTTTTGAGATATATTCTTATTTTAATCATTTGTAATTCACAAAACAGGATATTATCTTTATTTCTTTTTTTCTTTTTCATTGCTTTTATTTGGTCTTTGGTCGTATATTTGGCGCTTCGTTTTGATTACTGGTGAAGTTTTTCTACACTTAAAGACACCCCTCCCCCTTTAAGTATAGAAAAACTTCACCAGTAATCAAAACGAAGCGCCAAATATACGACCAAAGACAAAATTTGTCTTTGGGTATTTTGCTGAAGGCAGAATTTTTTAGAGCCTTTAAGATGATGGAAATTATATGTTGGCTGATTGGTAAAGAATGTAGCAATTGGGATGTTTTGTTTTCTAGAACCTTCCAAATAACGACACCAAAACGGCGAAGACAGTTTGTGACATGATTATTGTTTGTTCTAAGTTATGTGTTCTCAACCTTTCATCCCACTTTGATCTCTGATGGGAGGTCACGCCTCCTCTCCCCTCTTCCTCCCCACTATATGTGGTCCATACAAGAAGTACACCGCTGTGGGTAAATTTCGAGATGTTTGAAGAAACGTGTTTCGAATTCCATAAAAACAACAGGGAACTACTGGAATTTGACGCTTTTTCCGAGCTTTCCTTCCAACAGAAACCAAATGAGCAAGCTTTGCAAGAAAGCACAAACTCAATCAATGACAAAAATGCAAAAAGATGAAAAATTTGCTAATACTGCCTTTTACGTTTCTACGGCAGCACAATCAGATTTGAATCTAAAAATGTTTTTTGAATAGCTATTGTGCTAACTGAAAAACATTAAATATTACTCGCATAACTTGATTTTGAGCATATAATCATTAGAACATGTGAAATCGGAGAATTAAATGCAGTCAAGAGTCCGCTTAATGGAACAGCTATTTTGCCACGACAAAAGACTCCAAAAAGGATATTCCATTATCCGGGATCAAAATGATATATTGCAACGATTTGGTGCATTGAAAATGTATTGTATTAAGCTGTATGTTCTTTTAATCGGTATTCTATGCGGGCTCGATTGCACGAATTAATCCGAATTGATATAGGATCGAGCTGAGATTGACATGTAATACCAGTCCCTTTCACAGCATCAATGAAATAATGTATACTGCTTAAGCTTTCAGACTTTACAGTATGAAGTAGTTTTAATATACATATATTTTTTACACACGTACTCCACCCTTGAAATTTTTCAAGGTCACTCCCTTTGCCCCCCCCCTATTTAAGAACCCGTGTTTACGCAGGGAAAGTTTAATGATGGAAGTATTTTTTATGTGAGTTAAAACATGTTAAAGTAATTCAAGTAATGACGGTTTAACTGTATTTTATACGCAAACTAATATTTCCTATTACCAATTAAGCAACATATGGAACTTCTACCCATTTTCAAATATTAGCGCTTTCAAAACGATCTTCTGACGATAAATACAAATTAATCCTGCACTCCCCCCCCCCCTCCGCGACCTATACACTGTCAGATCGAAACTCACTAATAGGATCATAACCTTGTTTCGGAGGCTATGATCTAATACATATGGGAAGATTTCTGAATTTATTATAGCGGCTCGCCCCTCCTGTGGTGAAGTCAGTATACTGCAGTGCTAAGTGCAAAAGTGGTATCTACAGTCGAGCTCAAACTGAGATATAACTCTTTAAAATTTTGCGCCATCATGTACAGTGAACTCTCACTTATACGCCGGCCCAAGGGACCAACAGAAAAAGGCGCATAAGTGAGAGAGACGTATAAGTGAACAAGCCTATTTAAAGGACTAAAACGCAACATAGGTTCTAATGAGAGAGTGAATAAGAATGTTTCTATAGTAGACAATGGATATTTTTCTGCGGTTTGACAATGACTGGAACGTAACTACAACGATAAAGAGAAAAACAAAAGTTGCATTCCTAATTAATTACAAACTGCTACTTTTAAAACGATCCATAACAGGTAATTGTTCCTCTCTGGACTCTAGTTCATGCGGAAAAAATGCCTTCCGTGAGCAATAGGCGAAGGATTAAAGGGGAAAGTGAAGAAAAATGCTTATTTTTTAAATAAAATATTTTTTTGTTTACATGTTATGGAAAATTCGGCGCATAAGTGAAATATTTATCTGTAGGGTGACGCATAAACGATTGATACTATCATTATTTTGCTATGGAATGTGCTGGGACCGTTTAAAATCGTCGTATAAGTGAAAAAGGCGCATAAATGAAGCAATGTATAAGTGAGAGTTCACTGTATTTTATTCAGATGGCACTTTCTCAGAACTTTTAAAAAAAATGTTTCCCGTTCGCAAATGAATATATAATTTTGTATTTAGGTAAAACACGTCACAATGAAACACCTGGTGGCGATAACTCAATTTTGTTAAGAAGTGCAGATACGATTTTTGTGTTTAGCACGGTAGTATACGGAAGCGTAGAACTCCTGTGGGCACTACTTACCCTTTTTTTTCCTGACTTCCCGCGTCCCCTATCTGCCCCATCTGCAGGAAGGGAAGCCCTTGACCTGCCCCGCCATGTGGCTGAGTGGCAGACGACGATTTTTCATCTGCGTCTAGGATCGAATTCGAATGCCACACTCCGAACCTCTCTGCTCAGGCGATCCGTTGAGAAGAAAACTCAATTATGCTACGTGTTGCGTCTAGGAGAGTGTAATTTAGTTCCTCCTTTATAATCCACAATACAAACTGCTTTGAAAATAATAAGAAAATATTTATGCACCCATGACTATGTTTTTAAACGAGAAAATAAGCTAGTTTTGTGTTTTGTCTTTATCTCAAAAATGTGAAAACTGCTGGGGGAAAAATAACTTTATACACGAAGAAATTAGTTAACTCTGTCTTTATCTCCAAAAAATGTATAAACTGCTGTGAAAATAACTAGAAAATATTCTTAGAATTTTATAGGTGTAAAAAATATAGTTATCGTTATATTTATAAAAATAATTCGAAAAGAAATGAACGAGCGTTGTTTAGCATTGTCTTTATCTCCAAAATGTGTAAGATACTCGGAAAAACTTGAAAAACTTCATAGTTAGATCGATATAAACGAGAAAGTACGTTGTCTTTTTCTACAAAAATGTGCGAACTTTTCTAAAACTAACCGGAAAATGTTCAGATATAAACAAGGAAAGAAGCTCTGTCTTTAGTTTAAAAACGTGAAAATTGCTCTGAGCATAACAAGGAAATGGTCATGTAATTATATCTTTATAGCAGAGGAAAGAAGTTAACTCTCCATATCTCCAAAATGAGTAGTATGCTCTGGAAATCTGAGAATAACTAGAAAATATTTAGGTTGTTATGTTAAAGGTCATTCCATGAAAATGTCAACATCAGTCGAAGAAAAAAAAAAATACCGAAGTGAAAAAAGTATCAAAAAATAAATGAATAAGTACATAAATAAAAATCATACAACATAAGAAGTTTAAAAAATTGAAAAAGTATTGTAATTATGACTGAGATTAGCCATAATAGTTTGTAGTGTGTCTATACTGCTTATTATTCGATGGTTACGTTAGTCACGTTACGTTAGTCACACTCCATCTTGTGTTAAAAGTGACACTTTAGACTAAAACAATTAAGATTTAATAAATGTGTTTTATGTTTTTAAAAGCCAGCTTTACACATTTTCCAAATATATCATTCAATTTTTAACACTTGCTTATCTTTGAGAAATTTTTGCCTTACAACATGAGCATTAACTTTCAGGGTTTCAAAAATGTTACGTTAGTCACACTGCTATTTTGGTTGCAAAAATATCTGCTGTCCGTAATTTTGTTTTAAATTCTTAGCAGAAATGATACATAGATACCACGTACATTGTAAATTCACCAGCATTATCTAAAAAATATTTTTTATCCTTTAAGTTACAAGTGAAAACAGTTACAAAATCAGCTCTGAATGTTAAGTTAGTCACTATGGAATGACCCTTAATTTAGTTGTGCATTTTTCCGTATTCTTACTACAGGCAGTTGCTTTAAAGTGCTAATAAGCTCCAAAGTTTTCAACCCCAATTTATAGACTTAGCTCGCTCTTATGTTTACCATATATTTCTCACATTTCCCTATGGGGGGACTCTTCACCAGTACTTTTTCGATATTGAAGTTCTGAACATGCAAATTTAAACGAGCTTTAATAAGTTGAGGGAAGAAGGTTTGGGGCTCTTTCCCGGAAATATTTCGGAATTGAAGTCCGAAATCTTTGTGATCAATATTTGTAAGCAAAAAGTAAGTAAGAAAAATCATTCCCCCCCTCCCTTGAAAAATTTCTGGATTCGCCCTTGATGGATGTCCGTTTAAATATAAGTATGTTTCATATTTCAACTCTTAAGCATTTTATTTTAATACTAGACAATATTATTTATTTTTCTTTTAACTCTTCAAGGTGAACTAAGAGCAAAAAGGCATTATATAATCATATTGCTTATTCATAATTCGGAAAATCAATCTTTAGTAGTATCGAATTATGAATAAATTATGGTCAAGTTCTTTTCATATTCTCTTAAACCGCTTAAAACATCCCGCGTAACATAATTCGCTAAGGCCAACTGCTACTTTTTAACCCGATCTTTTTTCATGTAACGTTCTTTTTCGGATGACTTCTGACAAAGGATGCAAAGTGGAAGGGGAGGCGGCAAGGGTGAGTGGAACTTTTTAAGAAGCTCCAACCAGGCGTGTCAGCGTCGCTACTTTTCCTGTAACTAAAAGCTTCCATTATGCAATCCGCAAAACTGGGCTTCTTATTTATCTGCGCGTGTTTACGAAAGGGTCCGAGTGCAGCCTGCTCTCTACACGCAGATAGCGCTCGGAGGCACGGTCGCAGTTACATTTCCTAAACATGCTTTTTTTTTTTTTTTTTTGAAGAAGAGAAGGATTCACTTTTTCTTGGCCGTGAACAGAAGGAAGATTTAACTGCAGAAATTCTGTTCAAAAAATAGTTTAACTTCGAAAAGTCGGAAGACTGACGAAAAACTTTTTGAACTTTTTTGAAATTCCTAGAATTTCTGGGGAAAGAAAATGTAAAAAGAGCAGCTTTCATGCGAAATTAAAATGTGACTTTTTTTTGGACACAATTTCAGGTCCTTAAAAATTCTTACACATTCCCATGGGGATAAATTTCGTCTTTTTTTCGGTTTGGTTGAAAAAATTTTGTTCCTTAAACTTTTTAAAATGTATTCAAATGGAAACTGAAAGTATTTTTCTCAACTTTAGTTTAGTTATTGTGGTGAAACTATTGCTTGGTGCACTTTTATAACATGGGTAAACTAAAAAAGAACAAACCAATGATATATTTATCATAAATAATTGTGAAATTCACGTCCCTTTTGCAATTTCCGTTTGTTTATTAATAATAAGTGTTTAATATGTAATTTGATTAACTGTATGGTTTAATATAGAACTCTCCTATATCTTGCATAACGAGAGGAGGCGGCTCAAAGTAAAATTAATTTTCCACTCTCCACAGTTTTCCCCTGATGGTTGTCATAGTTACGGTGCTATGGACTTTTCCTCCACTTAGCTTTTGCAACAATGGTTAACCCTTTCACTACCATTTTTTCTGAGAAAAAATGAAGTAGTACTAAAATACATCAGTTACAATGCAAATATTGATAAAATTCTGAAAAAGGAAGAAAATTACACTAAATTGTCAGTGATATCAAGAACTACCAGCGGGACATGCATTCACAATAATAAAAAACAAATTTAGCCCAGGGTCATTTGAAACTTTGCGGGACATATACGTCCCGGTGGTAGTGAAAGGGTTAAATGCGAACGGTTAAAAATGCTTTGTGCCTAAACTATCATTTTATTAAAAAGTCAACGTTATTAAAACACAATATTTATTTAGAAATTTTTGCTTTATTTATGCATGACTAGATTTGTTAGAAAACGTTGAGAAATAACTGAGAAATGAGGGTATATAAATAAAAGCGTAAGCCTAATTCGATTAACATAAAATAAATGAAATGCCTCAACAGCAGTGCATAAAAAATAGAGTGGAGCTGTTTTCTTTCGTACGGTTTCCATGGAGACGACGTAAATTTTCTAAATTTGATGCGCCTGTTATAAAGTAACCGAGTATAATTTTCAAGTATCCAAGCGCATAGATGTAAGAGGAGAAACTACCAAGTGCGAATGAAAAATAGTTTAGAAAACTACGCACACCCATTGATACATACAGTGAACTCTCACTTATACGCCGGCCCAAGGGACCAACAGAAAAGGCGCATAAGTGAAAGAGACGTATAAGTGAACAAGCCTATTTAATGGACTAAAACGCAACATAGTTTCTAATGAGAGAATGAATAAGAATATTTCTATAGAAATGGGACATATTGCCACGGTTTGGCAATTACTGTAACGGAAGTACATTGAGAGAAAACAAAAGTTGTAGCATACCTAATTACAAACTGTTCCCTTTAAAACGATGCATAGTAGATAATTGTCCCTTTCCGAACTCTATTTCATGCGAAAAAAATGCCTTCCATGAGCAATAAAGGCGAAGGATTAAAGAGGAAAGTGAAGAAAAATGCTTATTTTTAAGGAAAATAAATTACATTTCTTACATTTTAGGGAAAATTCGGCGTATAAGTGAAATATTTGTCTTTAGAGCGACGCATAAATGAATGATATTATCATTAGTTTGCTATGGAATGTGCTGGGACCATTTAAAATCGTCGTATAAGTGAAAAAAGCGCATAAATGAGGCGGCGTATAAGTGAGAGTTCTCTGTATTTTGTTCTATGTCAAAATAAACGCAAGCTTCCTCCATGTTTTATTTGTTTTTGTGTTTGTTAAGTAAAAGGTTCAGAATCTGTGACAAAACCGAAACACTTTTTCATTGTTTCATCTTCTCCGGTGTCAAAAGATCTCGTGAATCCTAAACAAACAACCTCACACACACGCTCTGCGAATAAATCAATATTTTATTGTCTCGTGCATAAAAGCGCGGGACAAGATAAGCATTTTCTGAAAATCTTTGACCGTAGTTTGGCAACACTCTCTCTCGAAGCTCGAGGCGCGAAACACGATCATTAAATGGCGAGAGAAGAGGAGGAGCCCTACACACTTTCTTCTTCTTTGCGTTGTTTACGAGTCGACAGAAGTACTTTTCTCTCTCAAATTCTGTCATTCTAAGTGGACTTATCACAGAGTGACTATGTAAAATTGGAAGGGTACTCCGGACTTGTTTTGTGTTTTTGAGGGAGAATTTTTGTTCCAGTGCAGGTGAGAGATGAAAATTATGAATAAAGAATTTTGATGGGGAAGTGCGGAAAATTGGATTTTATGTACAAGGAGTTGAACCAAGAAATAGTGTTTTATTTTGTGTGTATACGAATTATTTTTATGATATTACCATGCTTTGGCAACACTGCCGTGCTAAGCACAAAAGTCGTGTCTGCACTTTTTAACAAAATTGAGTTATCGCCACCAGGTGGCTCTTTGTGTCGTATTTTAGCTAAATACAAAAAAAAATTATATGGTCATTTGAGAACGGGAAACATTTTTAAAAAAAATCTGAAAAAATTTCATCTGAATCAAATAGATGGTGGCTCAGAGAGTTTTTTCTCAGTTTTTTATTTGTATGAATTGACAAGGATGCTGTCAGTATCAAATTTACAGGTTTGAGGCCCTCGCAATGAATTTTTAGGGGTTCATCACAATTTTTTGGGGCTTCTTCAGGCCCATCATTTAGGGGGGGGGGCAGGGGTGTCATTTGCCCCCGCCTGACTTTGAGAAATCAATGTATTTACATATAAATGTGCGTGGTTTTTGTTGTTTTCTGGTGAAATTGTATTGTGTTTTTACCCTTTGCCCCCCCATGGAAAAACTTGAAATGACGTCCCCGGGCTCCTTAAGGCTGAAAAGAACAACATAAGATATCTTTTACGGGCCTTTTTGAATCGTCTTGGGGAGCCCCTCGCAGTTGCGAAAGTTGCTACATGGTAAATTCGCTACTGGATGCTGCATTCTAATGATTGATATTTGATTTGAATTTGTTACAAAAATCAGGAGTTGCAGCAGTTAAAAATTTCGCTTTACAAGCGATGTCATTTTATTGTGCTCACAAACGTTCTTCTCCAACAAATTCTTCGCTTCTCTTTCTGTATATATTAAAAAAAAAAAAAGAGAAAGAAAAAAAAATCTCATTTAATAAGTTGCTTGGTCTATTCTTTTTTTTATGAGTTCTGCGTTCGGGAGAGTTTCTGTATCTCGTTTGTCAGTGAATTTACTTGCTTTTTAACGTTTCTTAATTGGTGGTTTTAATGTGTTTATTTTAGTATTTGAAATTTTAAATATTGTTTCAATGTTCAAGGATTGCACTGTGTTTTACACGTTGCACAATATTATGTGAATTTGTGCGTTCTTGTGCATTGCCAATTTTCGAATAGTGATACACAAAAGACTGAAAATTGGAATAGCCTTTTACTGTTACGAAAACGTCTTGCTTGCAATATCTTGTTAATAGAAATAAGTCTTTTGTATTTCTTGAACCCTCATCTTTTTCTTCCTCTTTTTTTCCCCGAAAAATTTTCGCTTGAACTCTATTCCACTTGGAGAAATTATTAATGCGATATTTGCGAATACTTCTTTTATATTATTGAACACATTATAGTTACATAAATATTCTACCCACGTTTTAAACTTAGCATTTGCTAACTACCTAAAATGTAAACAAAACTCCTGATTGAAATCAGGAGAAAAGTTATATTTGTGCTTGTGATACCATAGACAGTTACCCTACGTTTGGGTTTTTAAAAATTTAGCATTATTTCTTTGAATACAAGGCATTTTATAATTATCCCTGACATGCGCATTTTCTCAAACGTACTTTCTTTAAAAAAAAACTTAGTCACAATCAACTTCGTGAAAGCCTCCTAAACGAAATGGTGAATAAATTGGTCTTAACGCGACCTTGTGTGGTTCTTTGTCCAAACCAAAAGCCATTTACTCTTTCATTTTCAACTCGTTCTGATTTCTCAGAAAGTTGAAGCCTATCTCGTGACAGCATTTTTTTTCACCCCATTCATTCCTGCAAAACGTTTTTCGACCTTTTTTTTTATTACAGGATTCGAACTCACGAAACAGCGTCTGGGGCACAAATAGATTATCAATTCTTTTATGTTTGTCATGTAATTATTTCTCTCATACCTACCACGACCTTGTATTTCAATAGTTAGGGCGTTATTAAAGTAGTGCTCGTTTTTGTTTCTTGGCAGGAGCGTTTACTAAAGGTGGTTTGAAATTGAATCTCACAGATTGAATTTCGTTTCCATGCATGTAAGATTCCATTGTTGCTGCTTTTGTTGTGAAGCATATAGGGTTGATCCGTAAGGGGACAATCAGCGAAAATTTAATTTTTTTCTTAATTTTGCCGCGAATATATGAGAATTTTGACATCAAAACTAAATCAATTTCCAATTTTTGCAGGTGAGACAATTAGCATAGACAAATTGTAAGTATTGATAATAAAAAAGACTTTTCTGACAGCTGTTTTAGACCTGATTGATTGAACTAGCTGCTATTGCTGCAATTTAATTTTGATTCCTTAACAATCTTATTATTTTCAAAAAGAAGTCATAAAAATGCTAACATTTCATTTAAGAAAATTGTATTAAAGGTGTTTGTACAATATTCGTTTTATTTCTGATTTGTGGAATTTATTTCTTAGTTTTAACCCTGTACGCTTCTAGTGCAGAAATATCACGGGCACGAGAAATAGGAGACAAAAGATCAGTCCGTGATTTTAACGGCAGCGAGCGGAAAGGGGCTAATGGCCAAAGTTGGAGTTTTTAAATGCATTAAAACATCATATCTTAACTAGAATAAAACTGTGCAGGATATATTTATGGAAAATTAAATATTTACAATTACAGTGAAACCAAGATTTTTCGTTTCTCACGGTCTCAAGGGAATGGGTATAAAAACTTAAAATACGGGAAATACATAGAAAACATCTGCTGAAAACACACGTAAATTGCGTAAGAAACGCAGGTTCGGGGGACGTAAAATCGGCTTTTCTCTGTGTATCATCTTTAATATTTACGAGGACTGTTTCATATTTTGCTCTCCGCTTTCAATACCATTTGAGTCTCGATAACTCTAACATTAATTTACCTCGAAATTTTCATTGAGTCTCAAACCTTTGAAAAGGCTGAGGGAACATCTCATAACTCAAGCTACCAATAACTCGAAGCGTTTTTCCGGTCCCTTGGGTCTTCGAGTTATTGAAACTCGACTGTATTTTTAACCCTTTATGTCCCAAATTAATTTAACAATGAATTTTTATATACAGGGTGTCCACGCCCAGGGACCGCGCTAAGGATTTTAAGTTGTTAGCCAGTAAATAAGCCAAATTTCAAAAGTCTTAGCCAAACTTCGAGAGTTTTAATCAAAGAATTTTAATTGCTTGTTTTTTTTAATGTAATAAGTGTATTTTTCCCCCAAAGGAAAATTTCTGACAATTTTCCATTCGCCAATACTTTAGCCAAATCAGAATTTTTTTCGCCGAATTTTCTATTTTATAGCATTTGGCGAGGTGGCGAACGCTTAGCGCGGCCCCTGCACGCCTATCGTAGCCCAATAGCTAATTTCTAAACCGCTAGAGAAAAGCATATAGTTCATTTAGGAAAAAAATCTCTAAATTACGAAAGGAATTTTGTGTCTATGAAATGTTATTCAAAAAATCAAATTTTGAAAGAGTTACGAAATTTAAATTTTTATACGGCCCTCCAGTCCTATCAATATCATGTTTAGTAAAACATTCTTGACACTGTAACGTTTAAAACTAAAAAAAAATCACTTTTCTACGGCAAAAATTGACCGAGTTATGACGTTTTGAAAAATCAAGATTTTGAAGGATTTCGCATACGGTCCCTTAAGCGATCTCTCGATCACGTCATGAAATCCTTCAAAATCTTGATTTTTCAAAACGTCATACTCGGTCAATTTTTGTCGTAGAACAGCGATTTTTTTTAGCTTTAAACGTTGCAGTGTCAAGAATGTTTTACTAAACATGATTGATATGACTGGGGAGCCGCATAAAAAATTAAATTTCGTAACTGTTTCAAAATTTGATTTTTTGAAAAAAATGTCATAGGCCCAAATTTCTTTCGTAATTTAGAGATATTTTCCTAAATGAACAATATGCTTATATCTCTAACGGTTTAGAAATTAGCTATTGGGCCACGATAGGAGTGGACACCCTGTATATTTTTTGTTTTTTTAGTTGAAAAACACATCAACAACATGTTTACCGAGTATAAAAATGTTGATAATCAGAGTCTAGAGAGTATATAGGTTCTCTAGAAGGGTCTAAGGCCCCCTACTCCTTAGGGCCCTTAAGAAAACTTTCCGATCGTAGGTTCCATCTGTCGGCCTCTCAGCAAATTACAAGGAGTGGTACTTAAAAGCTTCAGCATGATTCCAGCCATTTAAGGATTCATAACACTATACTACAATGCAACGTTTCTTGGCAAAAACATCGTGACGTCAGCGTGACGTTTGCGAGACGTTAGCCTATGAAAAACGAGCTAGATAAAACGTCACAGCCTATTTGGCGAATTAGAGAAGATCGCTGACTGCTTGTGAGCTCTTATTGGCTTCACCCGTAGTGAACGTCACTGCCAAGTTAAGTTGCATTTTAGTATAAAACTAATATAAGCGGGACTTCTGAGTCCCGTCAGGACATAAAGGGTTAATAACCCTGTTGCCACTCTCTGAAACTTAGTAGTTCGCACGTTTGGCCGTCTAAGAGTAATCTTTAACGAGAATGAGTAAAATTCGGCTGCAAAAAAAAAAAAAAAAATTTAGTTTTATCCGTTTAACAATGTTTTGTACAAAAACTTACGCCATTGTTTTTATCTGAGACCAACTTAGAAAATAGCCCAGAAAAAAAATTTGCATAAAAGTATCAGTTACTGTTCTAATTATATCTAGTAATTAATACTATATCAAAGAACTGTTACTTTAGCTTTTCGAGCACTGTTAAAGTCAATTTGCATAGTAATAGCCCCTCTGATCAGAATTTAAATTTCGGTTTCTTTTTCAACCAGCTATCCGTCTCCAATGTCTCCTCGGATAATACGAGCAGATGCAAATTTCCATTTCCAATTAATCCAATAGAATTACATAAAAGTTCATTAACGAAACATCCTAACCGCCCCCGCGTAAAAACTTGTTGCTTTTTTGATTAGTGCACTGAGTTCTTAATGGAACACATTCCTCTCTTCAACAAAAAAGTTGCACTGCAACAAATGTGTTTTCGGCACAATTATTTACTTTTTTTTTATTATTTATAAAATGCCTTTGTGAGAATATCCTTTTGTGATGGCAACGCAAAAGAAAATTAATGACTTTTTCGAGATGATAATGGTTTTTGTGTCTGTAATTTTCATGTTTTATTTTTTTTTTTATTATTATTTCAATTCAAATTGGTTGAATTGGAAATGATCAAATGAATAGTTT
Source organism: Uloborus plumipes (assembly GCA_038373865.1). Classification (NCBI taxonomy): domain Eukaryota; kingdom Metazoa; phylum Arthropoda; class Arachnida; order Araneae; family Uloboridae; genus Uloborus; species Uloborus plumipes. Next base: position 127,578 of record JAXGGA010000325.1, read on the forward strand.
GAAAAAAAAACGGCCACGACAATAATATCGGTACCATTTAAAAAAAGTGAAAATATCTTTAATATTAATTTCTAATGTTGAAGAACTTTTTAAAATTAAAACTCAACATTTCTTTTACTGTAATGAATGTATCCGCTGTTGTTATCATTGCTAATTTTTGGAGTGTTAGAAAATTACTTTGTTAATTTTCAGAAAAATCCTTAAAAAGAACAAAAAAGGACGTTCATTATGTTTAATTAGATGATTAAATTAATTAAATAAAGAATGCGTGAAAACTATTATTTATTTTCTTTTATTACTATTTTTTCCCATTTTCTCATGTAAAATAATTGAGTTTTTTAAAACTGAAATTGACCTTTAAACTAGCTCTCTGTGACACTACTTAACAATATACAGCATCATAATAACGATAAAGACAAATCTGGGATTAAAAGCTATTTTATTTAGATCACTTTATATTACAATTATTGGTTTGAATATTAAGATTTGTGGTGAATAATAGATCTTCATCAGAATTATTTTTTTAAGGCTTTTGTTCAGTTATGGATTCCAGTTATGTATTGGATTTATTAGCATTAAATATTCAGTTCATTTGAAATACGTTTTTAAAGGATCCATTGTTTTATTATTATTATTATTATTTCTTCTTTTTTTTTTTTTGCTTTTTCTATAAGGCAAAAACGAACTGTTTACAAAGGGGGTCCCACTCAGACGGCTATTTTGGAAAATTTCAATCAAATTAACGCAAGGCGTCGCGAAGACGGAGGGGACGGAATAAACCAGTACAGAGCCAAATTTCTATTTATTTATTCATCTATATTGTCATTTTTATGTATGTATCTATTTATCTGTATTTGTTTATCTCTGTCTAATCATCAAGCTATCTTGTATATCTATTTATTTATCGATACATTTGTTAATTTGTTAATCTCTAGATATGTTTACCCTTTTTTACCAATGTCTGTCGGTTTCTATCTGTGCTATCTATCTATCTGTCTATCTATCTATCTCTAATCAATATATCAAACTTTTTCAATTCATTTATGTACCCCCATATTCATTTATTCATACTTTTGTCATTTGATCTATCTATCAATTTCTGACAACATTTTATATGTATCTATCCTCTCTATGAATCTATTTCTTTCTTTTTTTCTCTATCTATCCAATCGAGCAATCTATTTCTATCTGTTTATCTATCTCTTTATCTAATTCAATCTCCGTCTATCTATCACATTCTGTTTATCTATTTCTTCCCTATATATCTATTTCTAATCAATTTATCTATCTCTAGCTATGCAACTGTCCATCAATTTCTAAGTATTTATCTATCAATTTATCCGTCAATGTGTCAATCTATTTTTTCTTTCTTTATTTATGCATCCATCCATCAATTTCTATCTATATCTATCCTATCGAGTAATCTTTCTCTATCTGTTTATCTATCTCTATATCTTTTTATTAATTTGTGTCTTTATCTACTTCTCTCCATCGCTATATGTTTCAAACAATTTCTCTCTATATCATTTTTTCTTTCTTTTCTTTATAAAATCTATCCATCTATTCATTTCTATCTATCTCTGTCCTATTCATCAATCTAAATCCGTTAATCTAGCTCTTTAGCTATTTATTTATCTATCTATCTCTAGCTATTCAAATGTCTACAAATCTATTTCGATTTATTTATGTCTGTTATCTATCGATGGACCTGTCAAGACATCTATTTATGTCCATTTATGCTATATCTAACATATTTGTGTCCAACTATCTAAATCGATTTCTCTGAGTGGATGTAAAAATAAATGATGCCTCTCCCCTCCTCCGATGAAAAATTCCCCTCGACGGCACTGCATCAGCAACCATACCGGAAGTATTTTTACAGAATGTTCGAACGAAAAAGTTTACTTGAAGATCGAACTTCGAGCTTCCAATGCTTGTTCTAAAAATGCGACTGAAGCTAAATATAGCAATTATGTCTTCGAGATGAAAATTTTCTACCTGGCCAACGCTTCCGCGTATAAAATAAGAGAGGAAAAAAAACTTGAAACATTTATCATCTTGAAGAATGCATAATTGAATTGCTTCTTACAGTTATCACCTACACGAGGCCTTGATCAAAAAGAAGGCAACAGCCGTTTATCATAAATTACCTTGACTTTTGGCCGGCATTATCAAAAGCTATTATGATTGACTCGAATAAAAAACAAAAAGAACAATGGCACTGCTGGGAAAACCCCTTGATATGTATATTTTGTGAAACAGTCGTGGTGGTGATTCGTTTCGGTTCTTTATCTTGTGATTCATGTAGTCACTTGCGGTGATTTGATGCAGTGTCGAAATATGTATGTATTGCATTTGCGTTTGTCTGTTTGTCTGTCTGTTTGCGTTTTGTGCTTCTGGCAGCCGCGAACGCTTCCATCTGAAAAAGAGGAGATAGGTTTAGGATGCGCACTTCCCGATGCCTTCAGCTTTTGTTCGATTGCTACTTCCTCGTTGCATTTCCCCCTATTTCGCGAGAGTCAGAAGAGACTTGGCGCGTGCGCAGATGATTCGGAGGTCGCACGAAAATTTTTTAGACAGTACTAGTTGTTTGATATAAACTCTTTAATTGCAGTTGAAAAATAATTTTACGAAAACAAGCATATATTTTTTAACTATGTAATAATACAGGCTTGGGGATTCATACTCAAAATTTTATATGGAAGTGAAAAGATTTTTTTTCTTCTAAAGCATGAACTTGTTCTAAGTTCCTTGTCGCCATGTTTTCTCTTGACCTTAAATGTTTTTGCAGAAAAAAAAAACACTTTCTCTTCTTCGGGAAGGGGTGATTTTTCACTATACTGAGTTGTAGTGATTGCTTTGTGAAGGAATTGTTTGGCAGAACTTATTGTTCTGCTCATAAGAACATTTGAATTGGCTTAACTGACGTTCCAAAAAATAAAAGATTTCATACATATTTTTTAGCGTTAATTTTAAAATTTTGGAAAAAATGAAAAATGTTTAAAATATTTTTAATGAAATAATTTAAAAATAAAAGTTTGGTTTAAAAATAAAAGTATATTGGTAATACTTGGAAATAGTATTCTCTTTGCAAAGATTTAAGAATATTAAAACCTTTAGAATTTTTTGAAAATTTAACTTTCTTCTCGTATAAAGTACCAATTATTTTACATTATTTTTAGTGTAGGAATTATTCTAGCTTGAAATACTGGGTATCTTTTGCGATGAAAATGAATGCAAAAAGTGGGCTATACGTTTCCATGGTTAAAGTAGTAAACTCCCCTCCCTCTTTCCGTCCATATTTCCTCCGTTAAATATAATTTATTACCGTAATTTATACTTATACTATTTGATTTGAATTTTTAATGCTTAAAAATATAACTTGTTTCGAATGATGTAGAATAAACAAAAAATTTATTTTTTATTTAAGTTCTTTGTTTTAATTCCGCTTCTTTGCATTAACACAACAATTCTCCGGCGAAGAAAGCGATTGTAAACTAAAATCTTTTAGTGAGTTGCAACAGAAGATGAAATTTATACTTATACTATTTGATTTGAATTTTTAATGCTTAAAAATATAACTTGTTTCGAATGATGTAGAATAAACAAAAATTCTAAAGATAAAAATTCTAAGACAATTCTGAAATTTTAAAGACCCAAATAAGTACAACTTAGATACACGAAACGTCTTCAACATATTTTTTTCAGAGTTTAACAAAGAATATAGAAGGAAAATATTTTTTCCCTATCACGGAAAGTAAAACGACTGTAAATTGAATTTGAAAAGATTTGACAAAATTCTGGCAAGAGAAATTCCTTTCGCTACGTTAACCTAAGAAGAGTCATTTCACTCCAGAAGGAAGGAGAGAAGCGAAAATCTCTGGAGATTGAAAAAATTTTCAAGAAAATTTAGAATCGCATTTTTAAAGAATATACTTAATCAACTTAGTTCTTTTGCGTAAATTTTTGTGGAACGCAATTAAAGCAGAGACTTAAGAATTTAATGAATGCCGTGGGGAAAATCGCTAGGGGAAAAAAATCTAAATGAAAAACATGGTTAAAAAATCCCTAAATTCTTGAAGGGCCTCTTCAAAGTAAAATGACGTCAAAAGCTAAGAGCGCTTGAAGTGTCAACATGGCGGGCGATAGGGGGGGGGGGAGAGAAAGAAAAAAAGAAAGTCGTGTTGAAACACAGTCGAAGCGTTGAAAGTAAAAGTTAAGAAAAAAAAAAATGGAAGAAGAACGGAGTAAAGTAAATTGAAAAGGAAAATTCCAATTACCTTTGCTTTGAGGAAATGTCTCATTAGAGTATAACTTAAGGCTACAGTGTTCTTTGAGTTTTATTTTCTGGCGCTTAATGTAACTCTTTGTGCATTTTCGTTTAAAGGATTTGCACATTGGAACGTTTTATTTTTGCCAATGAGTAAAACTTTATATATATATTTTTGAAAAATTATTTCATCTAACATGTTTTAGGTATTTCTTAAATATTTGAGTGTTTCAAATTTGTTTGTCGCAACTGTTCGTATTATCGATTATATTGTTAACTCAAGGCTAGAATGCTCTTTGAATTTTATTGGCCACCGCTTACTGCATAACTTAGTGTATTCTTATTTTTGAATAATTTTCATTTTCCCTTAGCAGTATTTTTTTTTTTTTTTTTTGGCTAATAAATAAGACTATATTTTGCTGAAAAATTATTCTATGAAATATGTTTTAGACATGCTTTAAGTATTTGTTTTGTGTTTATTTACCGTAATTGTTTGGATTTTCGATTCTATTACTTTCAGCTGGAATGTTCTTTGAATTTTATTTTCCGCCTCTTACTTATTAACCACGTAACTCTTGGTGCATTTTCATCTTAAGAAATATTTTTTAAATGTAACGTTTATTTTTAAAATAAGTAAAACTTTTCATAATTCGTTGAAAAATCATTTTATGGAACACGGGTCATTCCATGTGAAATCAACAAGCCTCAAAACTTGACCATCACCAATTTCAAAAAAAAATATAGGGTTGATTACCTCTATAAAGTGATACAAAAAACTGATTTTTAAAATTTTTTTCAGCTGTTAGTTTTTTGTGTGAGACCGCTTAAAAAACGCAAAAAATGGAAAAAAGTGAAATTTTGAACATACAAAGATTCAATTTTCTCAGCTTGTATTGCAGCTAGAGTCTTTTGTTATATGTCATTGTAAAGCTCTTTAAACAAGCTTTCAAATGATATATAATTTGACAAGGTTTCGTGATGATAATATTTTAAGGTCACCAAAAGCATTATTTGACCTTGAATATTTCAAAAAGTGCATTTTTTAAAAATCTGAAAAATATATATATTACTTCCTAATGTAGTGTATATGTGGTAAAAATTGCAGAATGGGACAGCAATGGGATCTGGATGAAAAATGGAATCGACTTTTTACACTCTTACCACTTTATTGCAATGCCTATGGCTCCTGAGGATATATAATACAGAAATATTGCAAACTGCGAAATGTTATTTACAACTGACGGTTGGCTTATTCCACGTCTTGTTTTGAGAGGTTATAAATAATTCCTTTTCCGTTTCTACTAGGGTCTACTTTCGATATAATAGCACTTATGGGCACATTGACAACATTTTCAAAGTCTGGATAGTAGATAAGAATTTGAGGGTCCATGAGGTTGCAACAGCTTGATTTTCTTCATCTGTGTCTAAGACGCACCTTAGCCACCAATATCCATTATACCTGCAGATAAAGAATCCAACCATTTCTGGGCAATCAAGATCGCCTTTGACAGTTGTAGTACGTTCGATCCTTATAGTGTTGAAAATGAATATGTATTTACTTGCATCTGATTCCTGTTTAATGGCATTACACAAGGAAGACTCTGAGTGCCTGGTGTTGTTCTTGCCATAATTTTTCTGGATTTCAAAGCCTCTGCTTCCTGTTTATAATGTTCAATTGTGCAATATTGAAAATGAATTGATTTGATATGGAAGAAGAGGCTTTGAAATCCAGAAAAATGATGTCAAGAACAACACCAGGCACTCAGAGTTTTCATTGTGTAATGCTATTAAACAGGAATCAGATGCAAGTGAATGCATATTCATTTTCAACACTATAAGGATCGAACGTACTACAACTGTCAAAGGCGATCTTGATTGCCCAGAAATGGTTGGATTCTTGATCTGCAGGTATAATGGATATTGGTGGCTAAGGTGCGTCTTAGACACAGATGAAGAAAATCAAGCTGTTGCAGCCTCATAGACCCTCAAATTCTATCTACTATCCAGACTTTGAAAATGTTGTCAATGTGCCCATAAGTGCTATTATTTTGAAAGCAGACCCTAGTAGAAACGGAAAAGGAATGATTTATAACCTCTCAAAACAAAACGTGGAATAAGCCAACCGTCACTTGTAAATAACATTTCGCAGTTTGCAATATTTCTGTATTATATATCCTCAGGAGCCATAGGCATTGCAATAAAGTGGTAAGAGTGTAAAAAATTGATTCCATTTTTCATCCAGATCCCATTGCTGTCCCATTCTGCAAATTTTACAACATATACACTACATTAGGAAGTAATATATATATTTTTTTCACATTTTTAAAAAATGCACTTTTTGAAATATTCAAGGTCAAATTAGCTCATTCTGTAACAAGTTGAATGGTACTTTAAATTTTGCTTTTTTTTTTTTTTTTAATTTGTGTCAATTTAAAACATTTAATTTAGGTCAGTCACTCAATCATAAATAATACGAGAACAGTTTCTTTATTGAAGTACCACAAGACTTAACGGCAATATCATTTTTCTTAATTTAAGGGTATTGAACTTGTACTAAACAATCGATTAAAGCAATAACCAAATCATATTTAAATGAAGTTAAAAAAATACCATTTTTCTGTAAATTTATCAAACATTTTCAATTAAATAAAAATGCCTTTATGTCCCTACATTTTTTAAGCTTGTATGGCTAATTCTAACTTTCATTTGTGTTATCGTAAATCCGTTTATTAAGGCAGCTGCTATATCAACAGCAGGTCATCTGTGTTGCCATTAAGAGTAAGAAAATCCACCGTAGCGTAACATAATATTCTTGGTGTACCCAAAGACTACTTAACGCTGTCATTCTATCATTTTTTTTTCTCGTTTTCTTTCTTCTGTTAATTTTTTTAGTTTTTTCACAATCGTCTGAGTTTCGGATTTTTTTCGTTCAGTTTCATTTTTCTTTTTTGCTTTTTTACTCCAAACAATACGTCATCAGCATAAGTGGGCATTGAGCTCTGTATGTGTGGTTTTTGTTTATTGTGTCTTATCAATTAAGAATGGCCGTAAATTTAAAGTTGAACTGTGGAGGTTGTGGAGTTACTGCATCTGGTGAATCTTTTCTATAGTTGCTACAAATTTAACCTTTGTCTTTTCTAAAAACAATGAATATTCAATGAAGGAAATACCGAATAGCATTGAAATGAAAAGAAATTTTATAAAAAAACGGTTTAGTCAATATTTTAATTGGTAACAGATAAAGTAATGTAATTAGTAACTAGCCGGTCAAGTCTCAACTGTTTTTTTTTTTTCAGTCTCCTATCAATTAAAAGTTAAATATTAGACACAGATTTGAAACATATTTTATATACTAGGCATCATTAATTGCATTTACAAGAAATTAAGAAATTTTTTTTCCAGTGGGTAAAAATGGTGGTCGGGATGAGATTTGGTGATAGTAATGTTGCACTAGTGTGAATACAGTTTAAACTTACGAATTAGGGTATAATGACCATATTTCTCTCGAACTACAGATTCATAAAGGAAAAATATTAAATAATTCAAAGTAAAAGTTAATGAATAAAAAAAGAAAGAGAAAAGATGAACAAAATAGTAACCTTAAAATAACAGAATGAATAATAATGATCAGGGTCCGTCAAATCCCGGGCTTCAGCTCACCCGGGAGATTTGTAAAATACCTTGGTAACTAATTATTTCAGAGTTAGAATCTTTCAGGAACTATATCATACTGAATGTTCCCACATAAAACTCTAAGCAACGATTTGTCTGGCGCCTAATTTTTTTTTTGGCTCCTAAGAGTTTACAACTTTTGTCGGCTTCTGGTAATTATAGAAGTTTTCAACGCGAAAGTAATAATAATAATATAGGAACAAACAGAAAACGGCAATTTATTTTTTAGCACGTTTGATACCGACAGAAGAAGGGTTGAAATGAAATTTATTTTTAATGAGTGATTCGTCTGCTATATGCTAATAATGTTTTCACAAACTTTCCAAGGAAATTTTTCCACCTTTCAAAATATTTCTTAAGATTTTTTTGATGTTGAACTAAACGTTAAAATCAATGGACATGTTATTTCCAGAAAGTTAACTTTCGAAAGATGACAATCGTAAAATAAAACATTAAAAAAAAACTCCTCTTTGTCTCTCTCTCTCCAAAAAAAAAAACTGTCTGACGTCAGTGGAGTCGTAAAGAGGGTCTGAACCCTCCCCGTAACGAGTACGAGTAAGAAAATTCAAAAATGATAATACCAATTTTTTTCACGCACAACTTTCTTGCTCTAGTGATACAATAAAACCTCGAGTTTTAGTATATACAATGATATAAATTTCTGGGATCGAGTCCCGGCTCGGGCATGGATGTGCTTTCTTCCTCCTGTCCATGTCCTTTCTTAGTATGAATCTGCTAGGGTTGCCTATCCTGTATAGGGTTGCCTCATTTCATGTGTGTACTGTGGAGGTCGGACTTCATACCAAATGATGGTGGACTTGGAACAGTGAAACAACGCACCCCAAATTGCCAGCTGGCATAAAACAACAATAACAGCAACATGTTTTACCATCTTTTCTTATAGTTACAAAGAAAATTATTTTATCCATGAAGCAGTGAATAGTTATATTATTTTTATTTTATTTATTTTTATGCTTTTTTTATTTTTTTTTCAATTTATTTGTTATTATTTATATTTTTTATTTATTTATTCTTTATTTCTTTTTATCTTCTTTTATTATTATTTCTACTATTTTATTAATTTATGCTTTTTTTTCTTGCTCTTTTTTATAATTATTTATTTTATTTTATTATATACTTTTTAAATATTTATTTATTATTTAATTACCTGCATGTAAATATTTTACTTATAAAAATGCATTTTTTATTATAAGCATTTTTTTTTTCTGTACTATACAAAAATTTAATGTTTACCCATGTGGGTTAATTTTTAAATTTTCACATACGTTATCCCGTAATTTGTTAAATTTAACATTGTTGAATTTGTACAAAGGGATGGCGTATTTAGAAAAAAAGAAGTGAATCGTTAAGTTTGAATTTTCTCCGACAAATCTCAAAACGAAATCCCTCCAAGGAATTCGGAAAAATCCCGCCGTTCCCAGACGATGTCGTGGGCGCGGAGACGTGGAGTAAAGTCACGCAGCGCACCTGCGGATCGCCACCGTCCATCCGGTTTTTCGGCCAAGGGATCGTGACGTCACTCACGCGCCTGCGTGACCCGACAGGTAAACATAATCGGCGTTAATTCGAGAAATGCTGCCGGAGGAATTCGGAATTTGCCGAGAAGAGGCAAAGCCGATTTTTCTTTTTCTCTCTTTCCATTGAGAGAGAAATAAAGATGATAATGCTCTTGTGAGTTAAATTGATAATAGGGTTCAAGGTCGTGTTTAGGCGGATTGCGTATTCGAACTTTAAAATCGCATGAAATTATGTGTTCTAAATTTAGAATAACCCCTTCAATTATGTCATTCGTCATGGTTACCCCATACAGGAAGCTTGACTTTAAAGAAGGCATGTTTGAAATTCCGTGGTGAAGGTTATTCCGCTTGTGCTACTCGTACAATATAAATTGCAATGATTAAGAACATTTTATTAAGTTGTGAGAATCAATTATTGAAGTTATGTATTGGAAAAAGGATGACGTCAGTTTTTCCCATCACCATGCCTTTAACTAACAATTAGTAATTGCAATGCTGGATCCAAAATACAATTCCGCTGTTCGGTATTTTTTAAAACGTGATATCGAAATACCGGTATTTATACAAAAATTAGAAATTATTCAGCATTAGAATTAAAGGAGAAATTAAGGTAAAAATGAACTTTTACAGCAAAGGAGGAAAGTGTATACCATTGTAATGAAAATTAATAGAATAGTTAGTTCATAGTATCACATAAAAAAATTTGCTTCTTTTTTCTGGAAAAATGATGACGTCAGTTTTCCCCACATGTAATACGTTTCTGGTCAATCAGAATGCTACATATTATTTTAGAAAAGACATTGTAAAATTTTTATTTTTTTTTCCGAAATATATGACGACCACAGTTTCAAATTTATAGGGGAAAATCTTAATTTTTCCCCGACAATAATCCATTTTTTTTCTCTCACTTTTATGTTAGAAAGACGTTTTATACGCTTGTGTAAACAATAAGCAGGGGAGTGCTTGACATAAAATGTACCCTTTAGTCTGCAGAACATACTTTCACTTATAAATGGTCTCAATGCCATCAATTATGTAAAACTTCACAAAAGTATACAGGGACAGGAGTCGAGCTCCCATGAGACTGCTAATATGAAAATGCCGTGATCTATCACTCTGCTATGTTCCACAGTGTAATTCTGTCTTTATTTCTTATGCCTGTGATATTCTTAAGCTGCAGTGTTAAAATAAAAACATTTACCAACTTAAATAATTCGTTATGGGGGGGAGAGGGATTTTCAAGGGGTAACTAGGGTATTTTCAAGCCGTAAAAATACGCCCTAACACTTTTTACTGTATTAATACATAATCTAATCGTGAATAGTGCAATCAATGTTACAATATTTCTGCGTTCGATTAATATCTGAAAATGTATTTGAAAATTTAACTTCGCTCAAAGGAAATCAAAATTAAATTTATACATTGATGCAAAAGTCCTGGATCAAATGTAAAATGTTTCCCTATATTTGAAAGATGAAAAAGTCGCTTTAAATATATTCTCTCCGAAATTTGCTCGAATGAAAAGAAGAAAACATTTTTCAATAAAAGCTTTTAAATCAAAAATTTGGTTATTTCATGCTTGGTTTTCTTTGACGTTTAGAAGTGGTTACATGTTTGCTGTGAAATGTGACGCATGTTCTTAATGACTGAAATGAAGCTACATTATTACCTTTATTGTTATTCTCACTATATGGCTCTACTTGTTCTAATAGTTTGCTGTTTATTTTCAGAAACTTGGAAGGAAACAATATAACTGTGATTCGAGCTGATGATTTCGAAGGTCTGAATCAAGTACAAATAATGTAAGTACGCATTTTTGTAGTTAGATCACACATTTTAAGTGTAAAGCATAAAATTGCAGCTCATTCAACATTCCTATCATAGAAATGTGATTGATTATGTGAAGGAAATCTTGTTGGTTTAAAATCTTGCATTACACCCGCTATTAACATTATAGAACCAATCAGGTAGATCCATCTCAAACCTTATATTTCTCTCTTATTATCTTTCCAGAAGTTAAGATTTTTGTTTTTCTAAATGGTGTTATTTTTCTCTGTCCAGCTTTATTTCGCAATTTCTTGAACTTGTGTTGGCTTTTTTACAAAAGTAATGCTGTTAGTGTCGTTGAAACATCTGCATGCGTGGTTTCTTGGAACGTTTGTGGTTATTGATGTTACCACTTTTCACATGAAATCTCAACCCAATTAATATTGACCCTACAATGACCTCTAACTTATACACCGGATCAGGGAACCTCAAAGAAAGAGTTTTTAATGAAAGGCACATGGCAGAAAATGCGAATTCAAGAATAAAACGTGTTATTGACTTCAGAAAGAAAAGGTCGCTGGGCGTGAAATAGTTTTGAAAGGGCACGTTTCTCCGAAAGGGTCAACATAAGGAGAGAAGCCAAGTTTAGGGGCACACTTTTTGAAACTCAATTTTTTTCTCATCAATTCTCAAATCTTCCCTATCTTAATTCTTTTTATGTTAATGCTGATAACAAAATGTATTACTATCATGTACTTGTTTCAGAGAGCACCCTATGTTTATAATTTGAAAAGTTGAATTCATAGAAATGCACTAAATTGTAATGTGGCAACCTCACATTTTAAAGACAAATACTGTAGCTGGAATGTAGGTGGAAGCACTGTTAGGAGAAGTAAGAAGAAAAAAAATAAAAAGACCTATGTGTTGCGATTCCTGTTGGTCAAATCAGAATTTAAAAAATGCAATTGAAATGTCTTTTGAGCTCTCAAAATATAAGTCTTCGCGCCAATAATTTTGTGACAAAACAAGTAGACCCATATTATATCATACCCGTTTTTTTTTTTTTTTGCTCCCAAATACATCCACAAGACATAATAAAACAAACTGTAGAAATATCTCTGATGGTTGGAAATGGCGAGGGCCTGTTCCAGAGCGAACCCTTCCATTTCGATCGAATTTCTCTCTCTCTCCAAGAATACAATCGAAGTTCAGAAATAAGACACTGCTTTCCAATCTCAACCCTAATTCTCACTTATATCATAAGTAAATGATTTAAGTGAAATAAATAAATCTAATAGTCCATTACAGTGTTAAATGATGAAATGTTTAAACATTGAAATGTGTCCAGAATTAACTCCACTAGGGTAAGCCCTCAATATATCATCACTGATTATCTTTTACTCCCAAGTACAACAGCAAGCCATAATGAAACAAACTGCAGAAATATTTCTGATAGCTCGAAATTGCGAGGGCCTGTTCCACAGGGATCCCTTCCATTTCGATCGAATACCCCCCCCCCCCACCCCAAGGAACGCAATCGGAGTTCAGAAATAAGACACTGCATTCCAATCTCAACACTAATTCCCATTTATATCCCATCTCCGGCAAAGTGCAATCATCGGAGAGCTGAGTTCCATCTTTCCGAAACGTGTGATCCTCGGGATCCCGCGGGATCCGCTGCCGGATGATAAATGTCCGGCAGCCCAGATGGATCGGGTCACAAAGACGCCCGGATGAAAGCAATGATCCACATCGGCAGGCCATTTGAAACAAAAGCACTTCGGAGCCGTCGTAATATGGAACGATGATTTATCGATACCCGAGGATTCGAATCGGGAATGGAGCTAACCGAAGAAGAGAGGTTGCCCTTAAATTGCTCAATTTGGTTCCATCGAAGGACGGAATGTTTTTGCCAGAAAGAATTATTAAAATTGTTTCAATATTTCAGGATAGTTGCAGATTTTGTAATGAAGCGGAAAACCATGTTTCCTGGAGCGAATAATTTTAAAAGCTCTCCTGAAAAATGTTTTCATTTGGTGTATAGACAAAGTTTTATGACTATGAGTATCTTACAAAAACAATTTTAAGTTTGTAGGTGAAAAATAAAAGAGCTATCACATGTTCAATTTTCCAGGCATATATTAAAAATAAATATTTCATGCAAAAAGACGATAAAAATATCATACAAACTTCATCGTAATATATTCTCTAATCAATAATAAAACATACTATTTGCGTTTGAAATGATAAATAAAAGATTATCTGTAATTTTAAAAAACCAGAAAAAACTCTTTTGTGACAAGAATCCATAGTTGAAAAACGGAACCCAACTCAATCTCCCGATCCATATCTGCGAATTCTTCCAGTCTCAAAACGAGAAATTTTTGCATAAATAATTATAAGCAGAATGCCAAGAGTCAACTAAAAAAATCAAGTAATTTAATCAATTATTAAATGACTAGCAGCTGTTCAAAGCTTATGTCTGGTATAAGCAAAAGGCATAAAACAAAGTGGAATTACATTAATTCAGATCAACTGTGACCATGATCGATTTAGAAGATAAAATACCAAAGAAAGGTAAGAATTTAAAAATTAATTTGCGTCTTCCATTCTGACTAAAATTTCCGCTTTTAAACATAGAATAAATTTTTTAGTTACCCTGAATTTTCGGAGCAAATTTGAATTAAGAGTTTGATTCCCACTTGGACACAACTTGGGGGAATAACGCATGGCTTTAAAGCTTCTGAATAGATATAAAAAACACTGTGTTAGTATTTGTTTTTTTCATTTGAATCTAACCGAACATATCGCACCCTTGCTAGAAAAGTGCCACAACTCAAAAATCGTAATTTTTGAGTTATGACCGTCTCTAAGAATCTTCAAAAGAGCCAGAAGTTGCATTGAAAAAATCAGCCGCCAGAGGGAAGTTATGGCGTTTTGTTGTTATCAAGATGCATAGGACCCCTTTCACTGAAATACCACATCTTGAGTTGTCGTCCAGTCATCTTAGAGTAACGTGCGTAACTAACGATCATAGTTTGAGATGTATCGGTCTTCATATTGAAAATCAAAAATACTAAAATGTGCCTAGTCAGCACGGGAACAGTTTTTCGCAATTCCTGGAAAACGTAGTTTTTTAAGTTGTGGCACTTTTGTAGCAAGGGTACGATATATCAGTCGATCCTAACTAACAAAACAAGAACAGTTAACAAAATAAGTGTCTGCTCTATGGTACTTAGGCCAATATACTCGTTCAAAATGTTGTATAAAATAAAACTGCTGCATAAAATGCTTGGAAATACTAGGACTGCAGAGTGTAGACTGCGGGAAGAAAATGACTGACTGCGACTCCCAAAATTTTAAAGCCTTCGACTACTGTACCCCAAAATCAGTACAGCTCAGACACCATAACAACGTAACTCTGCGTTATATATAGTTTTATTTACAGGCAGCAAAAACGTCGTGACGTTGCAACGTGCGTCGCATATTCGTGACAAAGTCCACAGGCTACTTCTGGCTGGGGGGGGGGGGGGGAACTAAAATTTGTAACGGAAAAATTTCTTAAAAATTAGCTAATGAAAATCTATACCATATTTCTGGGATATTATCCACACGTAGCATGTACGTATACTAGTATATTATTTTGAAGAATTTATCGGTGCCGATTCAGATTTTGCGTTTACTCTGAAGTCTGATTACCTTGTAGATATTTTTTTGATTTTCGATACACGTTACAGACTGATGAAAAAAATTCTGCTACCGAGTCCACTGTTAGTGGAAATAAAACAGCTCATTGAACCAGCGAAGAAAAGGAAGATCGAAAAACTCTGGTTTGTAGTAAATTTCGATGAATATTTCAACACTTTTTAAACTCTTTTCTATAGCTATTTCGGGGCTATTATATATTGGGTTCACTTGACTGTGGTCAGTGAACCATCATCTTTTTGCACTGATGATGGGGCTTCATTTATAATAGCCCCGAAATAGCTATTTGCTAGAGTTTTCTAACTCTTTTTAAACATTTTATTTGTACTTTTGGACACGTTGTCTTGCATTTTGAACTTCACTTCTTAAACTCCTCTGATTTTCATAGAACACCTGTTTAGATCTATTTTCAAGTCAGACAGCCACCTTAAATCATTGCATTAGTTGTTAAGTGAAAACTATTACAAGAAACTCCGTGATCCGATGCAGGAGAAAGCCTCAAGGTGGCAAAGGTTCGGCCCGTTTGATGGATGAGCTTTGAAAACCGCCGGATATAGAGAATCACCACCATCAGGCAGTCCCGACAGAGGTACCGAAAGGTGGAGTAATTGAACGGTGGTGATTTATGGCCATGGTGGGTATGGAGAAACGTTTATTACGTTGGACGCTGTTACGTTGCGATAACGGTTGATAATCGTAATGAAGATTTCCCAACTCTGTGCATGTGCGAAGGCAGAAGGGAACCTAATAAAGACAATTTGAATATTAGTACTGATTTATGTTCGAAACTGCAGAAGACCATGACTGTTTTAAGATATTAACCTGGACACCACTATCTGTTCTAACGTCTTTCATCGATTATAAATATGGAGGACGAATCTAAAAGGCAGATGGACATGCCATCGCAGTTAAAACTTTAGAAGATAAGAATGTACAGAAAGGCAAGCAGACACAATAAAATATTTTGGTTACATAAACTATTGAAATCTCATTTTTTACAGTTACGCTTTGTTGCTTCTTTTTTATTCATGTTACAATTTTAAGTGATCTGCGCAAGCAGTCGACGCATGCAATGTTCAGTGGTTCACTCACTGGAACATGCACGTCTTTCTCCTGCGTTGCAAAATTATCTCAACGGAAATCGGTCAAACTATCCACAAACAATATTTGGAGTACAATCTAAAAGTGAAAATGAATGTTATTCGAGAAAAAATTGCAGAACCATGTCGAACATTATTATTATTATTGTTATAAATTAATTAGAAAAGATGAAATACAAAATAGTTTTTATTCATCCTACTGCCTTTTTGGTGCATCTGCTACCGCTTCTGGTGTGTCTTGTTGCCAATCCTGGTACAGTTTATGGTATGTCCTGTATTACTTTTTCTTGAAATATTCTGAAGACTATAAGGAGACTTTGCGCCAATAATTTATGGAAACCGATAGTCTTCCATAAAAAGTTGCTTTTCGATTTTCAATACAACCCATTTACTTGAAACGGGTATTTGACATCTGTTGAGCAGTTGCTGAAACTGAATTTATTGAACAGATGTTAAATTTTTTTCCCCAAATCCTCCAATAGACCACTGAAGAACTTCCAAGCGTTTACTTCCATACAAGTCGTGAAAATTATTGTCTTAAAATTTCTCAACTTCAAAACTTACTCATTCACCAATCAACTTGCTGTTGAAAAACCGATGGCCTTCCATAAAAAGTTGCTTTTCGATCTTTAATACAACCCATTTAATGAAACGAATATTTGACATCTGTTGAGCAGTCGCTAAAACTGAATATGTTGAACAGATATCCCCGAATTCTCCCGTAGACCACTGAAGAACTTCCAAATGTACAATTAGCGAAACGTTCAGAGAAATAAAACCCCAGTCTATTATTTTTAGTATCAATTAAGCCAACGAAAACATCAAACCCAGAGCTGTCTTCCAAGATGGCAAGCAGTCATTAGCAGAACGATTATCGGGGGCTCAGCGAGATAAAGCTGCTGCAGCAAAGGAAGGCCGCTGTCATTCGTTCTTGGACTGTCACTTTCTTGCAATTGGAAGTGCGTCTCTGGGCCCCAAATCGTTCCACCAAGTGAGGTTGTATCCGTCAGGATAGATCGCTTTTGGAAGAAGTATGTTCTATTCCACGGTTCGAACTTTTCGTGCTTATGAGGCCGCTTTTAAGGATTTTCCTCCGGTTTTCCTCCTCAAATTGACTTTGCTCTCCCTCCCCCTCCCCCTCCTAGAGAAGTCTTTATCGGCTGGAATCAAGATTATCGTATTGTAGGCGGTGAGTTCTAAAGAATGGAAAAACCAACAAGGAGGAGATCAATCTGGGAGGAGTGAAGACTTTTTTTGTGCCTCAATTAAAAAGTTGTTGGGAAAGTCTTTAATTCGCGCCGTTGATTTATTTTTTCGTTTTTTATGCGTAAGATTTTAATATGCACTGTATTACCCAATTTTTTTTTTCAGAATTTATGTATTATACTGGTTTATATTTTGTGTTTAAAAATTATGTAATGTCATTTCTTACGAGATTTATGGTAAACATAATTGAATGTGGGTAACTTAAAAAAAAAAAAAAAAGTGGGAAGCGTTGACTTATTCCTTGTTTCTCATTCAATAAATATTTACTTGAAGTTAAGAAAGTTTAGTTGAGTTGTAGTAACTTATAACTTTGATTTACAATCCCAGGTTTTTGACTGTAAAGTTAAATAGTACAAATGTTATTAGAATAAATTAAAAAAATAAATAAATTTAAACGATTTAATTCATTCAAATAGGGATGAAGAAAACGAGGTTGCTTTGCCGATAATTATTATTGGGGGGTTGTGCCAATTTAAGAGCTCGCTCATTTTCTTTCTAAACAAAAATAAATCAGTCAAAGGACAGACTTATTTGCATTAAAGCAACTGAATTTTCAGTTTGTAAAAATACCTAAATAATAAATGAATTAAAGCTCCATTTTTGGCTTTTCATATGATAGTTTGTTTTTAAATTCTTTTGGAAATGTGCATGTCATTGTACTGATCTGTGTTTTGTGAGAATCAGGTACCTTCTGCTTAGCCAATGTTCGTTTTCTTCGTAATTTTAACAGCCAAGCTAGACTGAAGCAGGGTTTGAAAAAACTAGTTTTTTTTTTTTGAAAAAGCCCAGCTCACCTGGGTTTTTGTTTTTGATCAAAAGCCGGGGTTTTTTGGGTGTTTGATCAAAAACCCGGGCTTTTTAGGGTTTTTCAAGAATAATTTTAATATCATTCCTACTTTTACATTTCATAGAATCAGGGGAGCCCTGAAGAGAGCTCACTGTGACCTTCTAAAACAACTTCTTCTTCGACAAATTTTGAAAAAGCATTGTAATATTGAATTTTTCAAATTCGTGCTGTATTTTAAATCAATACTGAATTGAATTTATAGATTGAAATAATAATTGCTTTTTTTTTTTGGATCTTTTAAGAATTAAAAAAAATCTGAAAATCATGTGCAGTTTTATTTTCAATGCCTAATAAACTGTCAGGAAAGGATGATGGCAATATCTGAACCAGGTGCTGTCCAAGACTAAAGATTATCACAAACTAAATATTATAACTAAAATGAGCAATACCAATTTCTAGGCTTAGTATGGATCAAAATATTTGTAATATTTAGTTTGTTTCTGAAATACAGTTGAACCTTCACTTATGCGCCGGCCCAAGGGACCAACAAAAAAAAGGCGTATAAGTGAAAGAGACGTATAAATAACTGAACAAGCCTATTTAAAGGACTAAAACGCAACATAGGTTCTAATGAGAAAATGAATAAGAATGTCTCTATCGGAAAGGGACCTATTACTACGGTTTGGCAATTTCTGTAATCCCGAAAGCAGAATACTGCTAAATCGGCGACGTACGTCGCAGAACAGACATCGGGGCTGCAGAACAATTCTATTAAAAATTAAGCAACCAAAAAAAAAAAAAAAAAAAAAGTAGCCCATATCTCGCAGAGCAGCAGGCAATAATGTCGGCGCCGTAGCCTGCAATGTGCCATATAGACCACAGCAGACGTGCGGACGACTTGACTTGAGCTTTTGAGGACCTTCCTGTTTTTTCCGCAGAACTTCAGTGATGACACTTGCGCAGGCTTCGTTTGAAGTTCTGCAATTCTTCTTATTTAGGCTGCAGAACTTTAGCTACGAAACTTCCCGCACACATTCGTTATTCAAATAATGTTTCCAACGATTATTTTTTTCCGCATGAGAATCGCGGAGACGCAAACTTAGTCTGAAATTCAGCGAGCCTTCACAATTTGGCCGCAGTCTTAAGTGACGAAGCTTGCGGTAGGTACACAAATCAGTTCTTCAAATTATGTTTGAAACAATTTTTTCGCAAGAGAGTCGCAGGGGCGCAGATTTTCAATTGAAGTTTTGCAGGTCTTCACATGTTATCCGCAGAACTTCAGTGACGACACTTTGTTTTTCTAAACCATGTTTCCTCTTTAGGGAATCACGGGGACGCAAGCTTCGCTTGAAATTCTTCGGGCTTTCACATTTTGGCCGCAAAAATTCAGTGACGAAGCGTGTAGTACAAATAGTTTTTCAAATTATGTTTAAAACAATTAATTCTTCCGCGGTACAGAGTCGCGGGGAGCGAGATTCGTTTGAAGTTCTGCGGGATGCCTACACATTTTATCCACAGAACTTCAGTGACGAAACTTGCAGTACAAACTATAGTTATTCAAATTTTATTTCAAACAATTAATTCTTCCGTGTTAAAGAACCGCGGGAAAACGAACTTCGTTCTAAATTCTGCGGGCCTACACATTTTATCCGCAGAACTTTAGTGACGGAACATGCGGTACAAATTAGGTATTCGACAATGATGAACATATTTTTGCCTAGTGAGAGAATCGCAGGAGGGGAGGGGTACTCGCTTAAAGTTTCGCGGTCTTTCACATTTTGGCCGCAGAACTTCAGAGACGAAACTTGCAGTGCATATTAGTTATTCAAATGACGTTTAAAACTATTAACTCTTCCTGTTGAGAAAATCGAGGGGCGCAGGCTTCGTTTAAAGTTCTA
The DNA here is from genome assembly GCA_038373865.1 of Uloborus plumipes. Taxonomy (NCBI): domain Eukaryota; kingdom Metazoa; phylum Arthropoda; class Arachnida; order Araneae; family Uloboridae; genus Uloborus; species Uloborus plumipes. The sequence continues at coordinate 147,581 of JAXGGA010000325.1, forward strand.
CGGGCTTTCACATTTTGGCCACAGAACGTCAGCAACGAAACTTCCAGAACAAATTAGCTTTTCAAATTTTCTTTGAAACAATAAATTTGTACTCATCAATAAATGGCGGGAGGTGGGGTGTTCACTTGAAGTTCTCTTTGCATTTTTGCCGCAAAGTTGCTGTGACGAATCTTACAGAATAAATTAAGATTTCAACTAATTTTTCCTACGGAAGAATTGAGGGGACACAAGCTACGTCTGTAGTTCTGCGGGCCTTATCATTTTAACCACAAATTAGTTATTCAGATTGTATTAAAAACAATTTTCCGGTGAGAGATTCGCGGGGGCAAAGCTTTGTTTAAAGTTTTGCAGCATTTCTCATATTGCCGCAGAATTGCACTTACGGAACTCGCAGTGAAAATTATTTATTCAAATGATGTTTAAAACAATTTTTTCGCGTAAGAGAAACGCGGGGTGGAGGGGGAGGGGAGTTTCCTTTCAAGTTTTTCCGGATTTCACATTTTGGCCGAATTTCTACAGAGCTTGAAGTAAAAATAGTCATTCAAATTATTTTAAAATAATTTTTCCGCTTGAGAGAATCGCGGGGACGAAGTAATTATATTTGAAACAATTAACTTCAGGCTAAAATTAGGAAAATAGGTGTTGTCCCCCCCCCCCCAATCGAAAAAATGTTTTTTTTTCCTTTTTTTCTGCGATCTGAAAATTAGTGAACGTCCCAATGCAGAGCATGAACTTTTTGAACTTGAGTTTTTTGAATTGAATTTCTGAACCGATGATATATATATATATAGTAAGCATTAATAACATAATTATAAATATATTTGTTAAACTAAAGCGTTTAAAATATGAATTAATGAAAATAAAGCAAGAAGTATTTGCAAACTTATGAAATCTTTCTAATTAAAACTCTTCATAGAAAAATAAAACAAATTTCAAAAATAATTATTGTCTTTACCATGGTATTAAAAAATTAAGTTGATTTGGTTGGATTTTTGGCATAAAAGCCTTAATAGGCTATACAGGGCCAAATAATTGTTTAAAAGTGTCAAAATGAAAATATTTGAAGCCTGTAGAATTAAGAAAATTTTTGCTGCAATCAACACATCAATGAAGTTTTAAATTTTGAATAGTAAAAAACAGAAATTCATTCTGCTGAAGAAGGAACAATTAAAAACACACACACACACACACACACACACACACACACACACACACACACACACACACACACACACACACACACACACACACACACACACACACACACACACACACACACAAAGACAGCATGTAAGTACGCAAGCATATATGGGTCATTCCAACGAAAATGGTACAAATCATGTCCGATACTTTAGAGTTTTTTAAAATCAATATTAATAACTCCCACTCATTAAATGTATTTTTTATTGGTTTTCCATTTAATTTTGTGCCATCAAGTATCAATTGATTAGGTATAATCCACTTAGAAAGGACACAACAAAAATTATCTTTGTCAGAAGAAGGAGAAAATGACGTGTCCCCAGCTTCAAATTGCTTGAATTTTCAATGTGATTCAAAATTAAACTGAAATGTAACAACAAAATAAATGACCCCGCAGTGCACAAAAGATGCTTCTGATACCATTTCTGCAGTTTATTACGCAAATGAAAAAAAAAATTCCCCAAAAAACACTATTCTATGTTTTTCTATGTTTCGAATTGTTCACTCTGTTACAAGCCTTTTGGAAATAAAATAAACAATTACATTCAATCTGATATATTTTTTTAAAAATATAGGTAGTATAACTGCCGTGATTAGCTTGCTATATTGAATTATGTCGTCAACAACCAGGGTGAGCCTCATTCTTTTCTTATGGTAGTTAATTTGAACTGTTGGATGTCCACTCTGTTAGTCGATTTCATGATGAAAAAAAGAGATTTTTTCTTGAAATTGCAGACAGACTTACCGTTTTAGGCTGTTTATCCCACTTTATGCTTGTTCTGTGATTCTGACTTTTCTTTGTGATTATGAATATATTTTAAAGGCTTATTTGTTCACTCTGTTACACAAAGTGATCAAAATATTTAATAACCTTCCATAAATGAGTCATGTACTAGTTATTTGCACTTCATTATACAAAAATAAATTTAAACTCAATTAAAAAAATATGATTAGTTGGTGGAAATTATTTAAATTGGTAATCTTAATATAAGTAAAGAGTTTCAGACCAGATTTGCACCATTTTCGCTGGAATGACCCATATATATATATTTCAGTTTGGTTGCGTTTCATTAAATTCTAAATTGCAGTACGTTATATGTAAAAATGAGAAAACACTTTTTGGTAACATTTTGACGGAAAAAATATAAATCTATCTTGCAGAACAATTTTGGGCAAATAATTTTGCGTCGCAGAACATCACTAAGTATTCTGCTTTGGGGTCTGTAATATAACTGCAATGATAATGAGAAAACAAACTTTGTAGCACATATAATTACAAACTGTTCCCTTTAAAACTATCCATAGTAGGTGATTGTCCTTCTCCGAACTTTAGTTCATGCGTTAAAAATGCCCTCCGTGAGCAGTAAAAGCGAAAGATTAAAAAGGAAAGTGAAGAAAAATGCTTATTTTTTTAAAGAAAATAAATTAATTTTTTTACATTTTACGAAAATTTCAGCGCATAAGTGAAATATTTATCTTTAGAGAGACGCATAAACGAATGATTCTATCATTATTTTGCTATGGTATGTGCTGGGACCATTCAAAATCGTCGTATAAGTGAAAAAGGCGCATAAACGAGGCGGCGTATAAGTGAGAGCTCACTGTAAATGCTTTCAATGTGCAGTAAATTTTGAAAAAAACCCACTTTACCGACATAGTAGGTTTTTTCGAGTGGGCCACTCCGAAAAAATCCGGCTGGGTTTTTTCGGGCTGGGCCAGCTTTTGCGAACCCTGGACTGAAGCAAGCTACAACATCCGCTGGTCTTAGCTCGAATAGCAATAATAATTACCGTTCGTGCCAAAGATAACTCACTGATTGTGCAAGAAATTCCACGAATTCAGTAAAAAAAAGCTCAATTTGCATCAGAAGCATACCCATTCTAAAGGCACAAAACCATTAAATCCTTCAAAACATTCGAACGGTCGTGCCGAGGGGCCCTTCTCCAGGATTTTCTCTCCAACATCGCCAAGAAATCTTTATCAGTTGCCTGCCACGCCTACGGTATTACAGTTAGTACTTTCGAACACAAAAACCAACAAGCGGTGGTACTACAGGAAACGATGAATAACCAAACCAGATAATTTGGTTATCGTCTGAAGGGCGGGGGAAAAAAAAGAACATGCACGACTTTTATTCGGAAATGCGTTTTTTTCGGCTGTAGCGATCGCGTGGAAAAAATCTATAACTAATAATAACTGAGAAATTGGATCGCGGCAAGGCCATTTTCTGGCTCGTGAGTAATAGCTTCGAGATCGGGAAATAGAAGGCGAACACAAAAATAAGTTTTCTGTATGTTGTGGAGGAGGAAATATCTCATGGTATTGTTATGGTTTTGCTGTTTCTGATAGCTGTATTTCCTTGCTTCGTTTCCACTTATAGGTAGAATGTAGTGTTCCACCCTTCTGTTCAAATGGAAAATTTAAAAATAAGTGAAATGGCTCAGATATAGCTTCTGTTATTTTAAAAAACATCTGATCTTCAAAAAAGAGCCCAAAAAAATGTATTTCGGTCTTATTAATGTCATAAGAAAGGAGTTTTTCGAAGTTAATTTAAGCAGCCGCACACTGCAAAAAACGAACTGCTGTTTTTAGAGTACAATACTGGCAGTCGAGATTCCAATTTAAAACCGCAAAATGCACGGTAATAAACTGTAAAACTCGTCAAAGCAATCCTAGCTCGAAAAAACCCACCCGGGTTTTTTTCTGGCGGGCCCACTTTAAAACCCCCCATTATCATTTCAATCTAGAAATTTAATTCAGTATCAATTTAAAACATTCAGTAATACTGTGCTTTTTCTAAATGCCCCGGGCTTTTTCAAATCCTGCCTAACATAGTACGCTACCGTTTTCTTTCACCATACAGGAAGAAATTTCTGTTAGTAAACGCTATAATTTCTTTCAGTTTTCATCTGCAGTCTTTGCTCTTGAGCCAAAGAGCATCGTAAGCAGTTTGAAAATGCACTCTGAAGATCAAAAATAATCTTTCTGGTGTCTGAAAATATTAAATTTCATTGATATTCATTTTAAAAGTTTAGTAAAAAAGGAAAATCATTTGCAATCATTAGAAAATCAGATATCGGAACTGTTAACAACGTTTGTGAAATTTTATAAATTGTAATGTAATACTCGTAATAAGAATTCGTGTACATATTTTTAAATGTCTGAATTAGGAAATAGGTGTTCTGCCGTGCTAAGTGCAAAAGTGGTATCTGTAGTCGAGCCCAAACTGAGATAACACTCTTTAAAGTTTTACGCCAGAGAGTTTTTCAGAGTTTTTAAAAAAAATATTTCCCGTTCTCAAACGACCATATAATTTTGTATTTCGGTAAAATACGTCACAAAGAGCCACCTGTTGGTAATAACTCAATTTGTTAAAAAGTGCAGATATGACTTTTGTGCTTAGCACGGCAGTGTTGAACAGTTGAATGGCGATTAACAGTTTTGAACTGAGATGAATGGTATAAGAATATTTATAGAGATCAATTTCAATATTGCATAACATTATGCTGTGAAAAGTATTGCAATGAATTTCTGGAAGAAAATAGAGTGCAAATAAATTAAATCTGAAATGAACACACACATTAGTTAATATTTTCATAACTTTTATCAGCAAAGACCTGAGGTTCTTTACTACACTGCAAAAAAATGAACTGTTGTTTTTACAATATAATACTGGCAGCCGAGATTCCAATATAAAACTGTAAAATGCACAGTAGACTGTCCCAAAAAAAATAATTTTCAAAAATCAATGCGCATACCCACTAAAGTTGTGCCAAATGACATTCTAAAGGTGTGGAAAAGTTTTAGCCAAATATTTTAAGATTAACAGACCTCTCATGAGCACCCAAAATCATTTTTATGCCCTATTTTCGGTACAAAATATGCATGATGCAACAAATATTTAAAATATATTTTTTTATTGTTTCTTCATTAGTTTGTACATTTTAAGCATAATATAGTTTAAAGCAGAATGTTTTCTACATTAAATTTTATCAGTTATTGTTAACTTCAGTGTTTTCAGAACTCTGAAACTAAGTTTTAATCGCTATTTTAGATAAACGGAACACTGGCATTTTGTTCTCGACTTACTGTAACTCTAGAGTTAAAATTGTATGTCGGCATTTTATATAAAAACTAAAGCTTGCATTATATTCATTTTTGATTTAGTTTTAATTTTCTAAATTTTTCAGAAGTTTCATTTTAATGAATATTTTCAATAGGTAAATAACAGAACATTGACATTAATTTTACAATAAGTGGTATGCAGAATACAAAAGTAGTTTTCACAATATCATATCCACCACAGTGAAATATAGCTGATAGAACAACTTATTTCAGTTCTTGATATACATAATAACAACCAATTACCAACAAATGGTGAAGCACTGGGCCGGCTATTTCATGATTTACAAATTAGGAAATTAACATTGTCAGAAAGATGCTTACCGATAACACAAAAACCAAATGTTGTGACCAAACTGAAAATGATCTATGAAAAATATGCCATATAATGTATAAAAATAAACATAAGAGGGCATCCAGGAGGCAATGACAAATCGAAAAGGAGTTTAAGGAAGAAATGAAGAAAAAATGTTTGATATTTCTTATGCAGGCAGATTGTGAATATACCATTTAAATACATGAAGATTGGAAGTTCCTTCAGGACCAAGCAGGGAAAAGGATGAATTTTATGGGAGGCGAAAACTGACATTTCAAAAACTAGCAAGAAAAGCAACAAACAAGAAAAGGTAATAAGAGAAAGCAAAAACAGGAGAACAACAAAGTATGTTATTTGACTCTTCAATTGAGGCTGCATCAAGATTGGACATTGAATCAAAAGCAAGCACTTTTGTTAAAGTGATTCGAGTTTTTAAAACTAACACCAAAGGTTACAAAGGAGGGCTACAAGGTTAGTGAATGGATTTTCTAATTTAGACTATGATTCCAGACTTAGAATGCTTAACATGTATACATAGTCTTGAGCAAGGAGAACAAGGGAGGACATGATTTAGTTGTTTAAATTTATCAAAATGAAAGATGTTATAGGGTTAAATTTTTGCACGGAAAGCAGGACAAGGGGTCATTGTTATAAGCTGTTTAAATCTCCCGGCTAACCTGGAAATTCGGAAAAATTACTATTTTAGCAGAGTAGTGGGAATTTGGAATAGTTTACCGGAAGAGGTGGTAAGGAGCAAGGGAGTAGATAGTTTTAAGAGGGCTATTGATCTTCATTGGGGTTTATAATTTAACTAGGACCAGCCCTGTTAGGCCCAGAGCCTGTTGCTGGTCGTCGCGTTTGTATTTGTATACTCTTGGTGATGCAGATCACGTTCCTGGTTGTATGTTTAATTCCCAGGTGCCTATCACCGGGCAAGATGGATGGCAAAAGGAGTTTACTGCTTGAAGAATTTGCTTTCACAAGGAATACAAATTAGCATCTTATGAGATTTTAGCATTAAAAAGAATTCTGTTCATGACAACAATCTATGCAAAATTGCGGCTCAGTACCCCCAGTAGCTGCAATGTGCATCATAATGAGTTACATCTTCTACAAATACTAGAGCTATACACAGAAATTGACAGTGAAGTGGCTCTTAGAGCACTTAATAAAAACTTAAAAGGAGAACTTTGATAGCTAAGTGAGGATTTGGTATGATTAGCTTTTTTACAGATCGCGTGCCTCCAAAGGAAAAAGCTGCCATAGTAAGAGCTTCATAGCGTCCAAGAACCAAAAAGGGTCTTAAAAGACTAGAAGCCAACCACGTTGAATTTTTTCAGAATAATATTATCATATTTTGTGAAAGAACGGATTTAGAATCAACTGTAATGAAACTGGATAATAATTTTTGTCAGTTGATGTTTGTACTTGGGCTGGAAGAAATAAATACAATCAAGCTAAGGAAATGGTGTCTGCATTCAGGCCCGTCATTTTAAGTTTTTCCGGGGGGGGGGGGGCATAGGGTAAAAACAGAATACAATTTCATCAGAAAACAACAAAAACCATGCCCACTTAAATGTAAATACATCGAGTTCTCAAAGTCGGGGGGGGGGGGGGGCAATTGACCCCTGTCTGCATTGAAGGTAGTAAATGATTGTGCTAAGCAAGCAATTAAATTAGCAAGTGGTTTCAATTTGCAACTTACTAATGAGGAGCAACATCGGCTCATTTTTCAAACATTGGAACATCACGGAAAATAAGCAGCATTGGTGTATAAATTTTTTTTACAGTAATTTTATCAAAAAGTGTGTTTGAGATTGTAATTATTGCATATTGTTAAAAGAAAAGTATCGATAGAAATGCTTTTGTATTGAGTAAATTTTATAAAATTTTGTAAAAAAAATAATTACTCAATAAATTAGATTTTTGAAATATTTAATGATGTTGAGCTGTCACTTAATAATCTTCAAATAGCTTAAAATTTTGCAAGATAGTTATTTATACCAAATGTCACAATAATGCAAGGTATGCCAGTTCAAATTCCAAAATTTTTTTTTCACCATACAATTTTTGGACAGTCTAATGCACAGCAATGAACTTTTTCTTACTGTAAAGTTGGCAATTTTATAGTTTACTAGCAGTACCCGCACGGCGATGCCCGTGCAAAAAATGTAAAGAAAGTCAACTGAATAAATTTAAATTCACTCCACCCTCTTAAGTAAAATTATTATATTCTTTAATTCAAATGTGCACCACGACCTTTTAAAATATATTGATGACACTTTTAATGCCATTTCAGTTTGTAGTGTTCAATGCGAGGATTATTTTAGTTTTAAAGACTTTTTTCTTCTTTTCGTGTGTGTGTGACGAACTTATTTATTTTTAGCGAAATTTTTACGTTTCAATGGAACTTTTGACACAACTGTAGAGCCAAGATTTTCGAAAACTCTCAATGACCACAGCAATATTGCCCTTGAAATTTAATATCTCCCCAAAAACAACAGTGTTGTAAAAAAATCCCCCGCCAAGAAAACCTTAAATACTCAGCCTTAAAAAGTTATGATATCGAGTTTTCCCGCCAAGTTTGTGCCAAACTACAACTAACCTGTATGTATAGTTCTTTTAAATTGTTTTCAGTTTTGCCAGGCGGGAAGCTTTGTCTTGTGAGGTGGTTGCTTAATGAGTAAAAACTTCCCGCCTGGCAGGACTGAAAACAATTTAAAAGAACTATACATACAGGTTAGTTGTAGTTTGGCACAAACTTGGCGGGAAAACTCGATATCATAACTTTTTAAGGCTGAGTATTTAAGGTTTTCTTGGCGGGGGATTTTTTTACAACACTGTTGTTTTTGGGGAGATATCACATGTTTTTGCATTAATATTATTTCTTTGCCTGTTTTTTTTTCTCTTCAAAATTTACTTTGCATGTGTTTTTTTCCCTTCAACATTTTTCTTGGCGGTCCGACATCTGTGGTTTTCTTGGCGGCATGCATTTGGTGCAAAAGTTCAAGGATCTTCTTCAGTCTGGGATAAATTTGAAATCAATCACAATGTACCACCCGAACCGACGCAAAACAAAGCTAGTTGCTAACAATACTACGATTAAATTAAAAGTTAAAAAAAAAAACCCCAACCCTTACTGCCGATCTCATATTAAAATGAACTAAATTGAAGATCCCATTTAAAAGCCCTATGCAATAAAATCAATTACAAATATTTTATTTGTTAACAAATAGAAACTGGCAACAGATAAAATTATAAATCATTGAGTTTTCTTTCCTCGTGGCCCAACAATGAAAACATAAACGCTCAGATGTTGAACAGAGCTGGTAGATAGAAATCGGACCAATTTTAAGCATTAATAACTCCGGGGTGCGATGACCCCGGGGGGTAAATTTTGGGAAAATGTCCTCAATGTCTCATCGAGAATATTCATACCAAAAATCAACACTAAAGACCCCCGGGGAGAAAAGATACGGAAAATAAAAGCGAGGGGGAGGGGGTGGGGGGGTCGAAAAACCCCCTATGCCGAGCTTTGGGACAAAATAAATGTGGGTGCAAAAGCAGAGCTCAATCCGAGTTACCGTTTAGTCTGGACCCCTGTCAAACAATTTTTAAAAAGTGCGAAAAATAGCGATTTTATAACATATATCACCCCTCCCCCTGAGGGTCCTGGATGTTTTGCTTTAGTATGTGCCGTCAGGGGCCGCTGGAGATTGAGTATACCAAAAATGAACTCTAAGGATCTTTATGGGGCTGAGATACAGAGGGGTGAAAACCCCGGTTTGGTTACTCGCGTAAACAGTCCTAGTCGCTCTTTTACATTTTTATTGGCGACGGAAATTTCTTGGCGGCTTGTATTTGGTTTTCTTGGCGGGGCGGGACGCTCCCGCGTCCCGTGATAATTCACCGATTTAACCGTAATTTCAATGTAAAATTGGTCGCCAAATCTAAATTTATTAACATAGGGAACCGATTGTATCAGGTAGATCAGCCACAGCCATTCTTCCATGATTTTAATGTGAACATTAAAAGGAAAGAAATATAATGTCTTTCGTACCATCTCTTTGAAGTGATTACAATCTAACAGTGACCCTCAAATAATCAAGATTTCACTGGCCGGGAACCTCCTCTGAAGAAAAATTATTATATCCTTTAGTTCAAATGCGCTCCACAACCTTTTAAATTCCACTTAAAGTCATGTTAAAGTTTAAATCAATTCGCCAAATAAATATAAGAGACAGAAAGTTAAGTAAGTAACAGGAGATATTAATTAATCAAATTGAATAAATTTTCAAGGCTTAAATCTATACGCAAATTTAAACCACAAAGTAACTTCAGGGACAAAAGAGCAGCTGATCAGGAAAATGGCTCTAGTGTTTCAGTTCTGCGTAGAGTTAGGCCTTGAAAATTGACTAAATTTGATTAATTAATATCTCCTGTCCTAATTAACGGACAGAAACGTGCTAAAACTTTTCTTTTTCAGAAAAAAAAACCCTTTCCAACGATATATAATGTTTTGGGGTGGGGCGAGGTTTTCCCCCCTCAATTATGGCGGATACACCAAAAATGAGACTAATTAATTAATTTAAAAATAACTAATTCGAAATTAAAAATTTGGGCTTCGAGGTGCACGAGGGCGGGGTACGTTCGAATTTTTGAGCCAAGTTTCAGGTCTGTGGGTGCTGCGGGGGCTTCTGGCCAGCGGTTACAAACATACAGACAAACGAACACCGTCATCTTTATATATATAGATTGCCGTAAAATTTAGCTGTATTATACTGTAAAAACAACATTTTAATACTGGCAGTAGAAGTTCCAGTGTAAAAATGTAAAGTGCACGATAATAAACTAGTTTATCACTGTAAAATTAGTAATTTTACAGTTTATTACTGTAAAATTAGCAATTTTACAATTTATTACTGTAAAATTAGCAATTTTACAATTTATTACTGTAAATTTAGCAATTTTACAGTTTAATACTGTAAAATTAACAGTTTTTACAGTTTATTACTATAAAATTAGCTGTATTATATTGTAAAAATAACATTAATTTTTTACAGCGTAGAATCGTAAACAAAACAGTTTAATTACATCATCACGTCTTTCCTTTTTTAATGTTTTTGATATCAAATGACACACTCTCTCTTGCATTTGCTAACGACTTCTCTTTCGCTTGCAGGCAGCTCATGGAGAACCAGATTCACCTGATAGAGAAAGGCGCTTTTCAGGACCTCGTCTCGATGGAGAGGCTGTGAGTTGTTTCTCCTTTCATTAAATACCGATCGCTTACGCAAAGAAATTTGCACCTGTCAAGGTGAAACGAATTCGCCCCGGCTCCGCCTTATGAACGCCCGACATTACCATTCGATGCGTGTAGAGCGGGAAGATTTTGTGAATGAGTTGCTTTCTGTGTGTGGGGGGAGCCTTATCTTTCACAATATCATTAAAAAGGTTTTTTTCTGATTGAAAAATTAGCCTTGACGCAGCATTGACATAGCGTGATTTCGTTGCAACTGCCGACGTCAAGATTCTGTCACTATTGCAATAAATAAATTGCTGAAATAAAAAAAGTTGCAAAAAACATTGAGCTAAATGAAAGGATGAGTTAAAAGTTTTGCAATAAATTGTTTAGTTTCCAAACTGATAATGGTTACACTTGGTCTGTTTGTCGTGCCATTGTTGACTTTAGAGACCTAAAATTTTCTACCAGATATTATATCTCACCATCTTAAACTATCTTTTAGTCAGCTTTCGTCTTCAGTGAAACGACGATAATGAAATTTTGCTATGATTTTTATTACTGTAATCATTATTATTCAATGTGTATAGCGAGAAGACTTCATGAATGAGCCGCTTTGTGTGTGTGGGGGGGGGGGGGGATAAGCCCCATCCTTTCACAACTATTTGAGATTTTTCTGATAGATAAATTTGCGTTGACTTTCGAAACACAGCATGGTTTTGCTGCAACTCCCCACGTCAAAATTCTATCTGTACTTATACAAATGCTGTTTTTGTTGTCTTTTTGGACCATGATTTGCCGGTCTGTCAATTCAGGGTGAGATGCTTCACTTTTTCAACTGTACCATAACCCTACACTGCATGATTTTTTTTATTGTTCTTTGAAAAAATATGTTTTTCAATGCAATAAGAAAACATGGAAAAAGAAATGTGAAAATTTAATTTTGAGGATAAATAGTAATAATTGCTTTAAAGATACCTAATACTTGCTTTTTATGCATCGAGTTACCTTATAACTACATCCTGCTGGTCATAGGAAAAAATGTCTATGTATTCAATCGGCAACACGATGCGGTGTAGGGAAACTTTGGTGTGAAGCCCGACTTCCACGGTACCCTCATGACATAGGGACCCGTTTATAAGGTACCCAGGTAGCACAAAAAGCGTTTAAAAGTTTTATAAACGTTTTTAATCCGTTGTCACGACGTTAATAACCATTTTACAACCTTTAAAAAACGAAGTGTGCTACTTGGGTAAGCAACCATTTGCAGCGCAACAGCACATTCACCCAAGGAAGGGACGAGGACAGGAGAGAGAAAGCACATCCATGCCCGGTACCGGGATTCAAACCCGGATCCTCCCCCTCCGTGTCAGATTTCTGTGATCACTAGACGGCATTAATGCAAATAAATAAATTAAATAAAAAAGGCTGCATAGTACAGTGAGCTAAATATATAAAAGTAAGTCAAAAGCTTTGTAATATGTTGCTTAGTTTCCAAACCGATAATGGTAGCACTTGATCTGTTTGTTGAAGATAGCCATTGTTGACTTCAGAAACCTAGCTGCCATCTTAAACATTCCTTTTCGCCAGTTTTCGGTATCACGGCGAGAATAACATTTTGATGGGACTACTATGACAATAAATCATTACCATTCAAAACGTGTAGAGCTGCGAAACTTCATGGATGAACCACATTCTGCGTTTGAGTGGAGCCTTGTCCTTTTAAAATTGCATTCGAAAATTTGACAAAGTCTCCTGATTGAAAAACAAGCCTTTACTTCCGTGACAGGATATGATTTCCTTGCAATTTTCTGTTATCTAAATAAATGAAAAAGTAAAATAAAATATATATAGTGTACAAAATGCATTGAGATATATACACAGGTGAGTCGAAAACTTTGCAGTAAATCGCTTAGCTTCTAACAATATCATGGTCGCATTGGATCTGTTTGTTGCATCATTGTTGACTTCAGCATTTTCGACAAGATATCATGTCCTATCGTCGTAAACCATTTTTTAGTCAGCTCTTCGTCTTCGGTACCATGACGATAATAAAATTTTGATGTGATTTTTATGACCGTATTCATTGCCATTCAATGCATATATCAGGAAGAATTCGTGAATAATCCGCTTTCTGTGTGTGCAGGGTGAAACCTATCCTTTCACAACTAACTACACTCAAGAAGAGTTAAAGGGTTTTTCTAATTGAAAAATAAGCGTTGTCTTGCGAGACAGAGCATGGTTTCGTTGCCATTTCCTGTATCGAGATTCTATTTATATTGATGGTATTGTCTTGTGTCAGCTAGGCTTTGGAGTGAGTTACTTCACTTTTTTATAACTTCATTATCTTTAGAATACTGTTTTATAACTTCATTATCTTTAGAATACTGTTATGAATTTGTTTATAAATTATTAATGCCGCCGGTATAATTTATATGATTACATAAAATTGCTGGCTGTAAAAATGAACAACAAATAGACATTTTAAAATTTTACTCCGTGTCTAAAATTTCCAACGAAATTAAGGTCTCCAAAAAACTCTTGGTAAAGTTTAGTTGTCAAGGAGAAAACCTGAAAAAGCTCAGAGTCTTTCTGAGCGCGAAATTAGAGATTAGTTCTAAAAGGGAACACTAATGAAGTTAAGACGTTCAAATAAGGTTGTGGGTCAGAGTTAAGCAGTAGGCCGAGAGCGTAGAAAAAGCTTAGAACCCTGCTGGGCTTGACAACTGAATTAAGCTCGGAAGAGGAAACTAAGGAAATTTCTTTTTTTTTTTTTTTTTTTGACGGAGATAGGCGAATTTTAGCTCCAGAAGGGGGAGTTACTGAAGTTTACATTGTGTTCGGATATAATTTCAAAGTTGATGATTGAAAAGAAGGCACCTACTATCTCTCTGTCTGTATAAACATCTATCTGTCTGTACGTGTACATTTCTATCTTTCCATTTCTCTATCCATCTGTGGTGCCCCAGGGGCCAATGAAATCGATGAAAATTCCGACCGTGAAGAAAGTCAGACTGAATTTCATAATCATCTACGTTTAAAATTTCAAGCATAAGCTGAACTAAATCCAATGTTATAGGTTGTAATAAATTAAAATAAGATTCGAGTATGACTGTGATACACATTTGCTCAACTGAATAATTTGAAGTGAAGGGAGGCGCCCAATGGTGGAGAATATGTTTGGCTGCCGTATTAGGTAAAGGTCAGTATCTAAAGAAATGAGCTTTTGAAGAAACGCGTTTTGTATTCCATGCTGTCTGTAGGCAGATGTCGGAATCTCCATATATTATTTCTCTAAGCCGAATCCTATACCCGGTCGAAACTCGCTCATTTCTTTATCGAATTGCAAGAAAATTTATGATTTTGAAGCTTATCCCGCGGGCTATTGACGAAAATTAGACCCACCCTCTAAAAAGTGTCGGTTCGTTTTTTATTCGAACTTCAATTTTTGGGCACAAAATTGACTCTATCTAGCGAAATAATTGTCGTATCGTCTCCATTTTGATTTCATTCGAAAGATTAAAAAAAATGCGTTCTTTAGAACGTTTCTCCGCTAGCGCCGCGTAACGAGAATCTCGAAAATCCACGTTTAAGCGACTTATAAGCGATTGAAGTTTGAAAAAGTTAAATTTTTTGCTCAACTGTCAAAATCGTTACATTGTTGTTCAAATCAATTTTAAATGCGACATTTCAAGCCAAGGCTTAGCTCGGTAAACCTTAATTGTAACTTTTATTGTTTCAAAATACTATGGTAGTTTTGCGATAACGTTAGTATTTAGTTTAGTAGTAGCCTTGGGTATTTGATTTTAATATAAGGTATCACTTTTGTAGTAGTTGTAAAAGTGAACGTGTCTTTGATCTCTTTGAAAAGTTGTCAGAACGACGGCAGTAGATGGCGATGTTGTGCAAATGAAGCCAATAAAAATTGTCGTATTAAATTTTAAGTTTAGAGTTTTTTTTTTTTTTTTTTGCGGAATTCCGCACGGGTCACCTAGTTTGAGATTTAATCCGTGTTATACAGAAATCAAATAAGCAAGCTTCTACCGTAAAACTAAGGTACTATAAATTACAAAAATGAAAAGGAAAAAAAAATAAAGAAAAATGAAAAATGTGCAGATTTTTTAAAACTCTTTCTACCGCAGAGTAATAGTAGAATGCGTACTGATGTACATTTTTTTTTTCAACAAAACCAAATTGAAGTTAAATATTTTGACACTTGAGCACAAATGGCACTATTGCCAAATTTTGGGCGTTATCTTGATAGGCAAACCCGAAGAAATTTTGCGCTCAAAATATATTTTATTGTGAGCATATTATATTGAACACTGCATCTACCAGACTATAATGATGCAGTTAGTATTCCGTCAATAAGCAAAAGATAATGACAGAAATTTAAATTATAGTTTAAAAAAACTAAAAATTACGCTTTTAGAGTTAATCAAACTATGCTTAAACTTCACTTACCTCGCAATCTGAAGTCGTTCTGAGAAATTTTTAAAATATAAAAGTCACGTTCTTGACAAATATAAAAGGAATATACTTTATACTATCATTAAAACTGCAGGTTAAACTATATTTCATGAATCCCTAACTAGTTTTCCTCTGATTTTCAAAGCTATTGAATATCCGCTTAAGTTTACATGCACTTATAATACATCAACATGTAACATAGTTCAGCCTTTAGTATTAACAATAGTACTAAATATATTACTTTTATATTTGTAAAGAACGTGAACTTTATCTTATATAAAAAGTTATATACAGTGAACTCTCACCTATACACCGCCTCATTTATGCGCCTTTTTCATTTATACGACGATTTTAAATGGTCCCAGCACATTCTATAGCAAAATAATGACAGTATCATTCTTTTATGCGTCGTTCTGAAGATAAATGTTTCACTTATGCGCTGATTTTTTCCTAAAATGTAAAAAATTTAATTTATTTTCTTGAAAAAATGAGCATTTTTCTTCATTTTCCTCTTTAATCTTTCGCCTTTATTGCTCACGGAAGGCATTTTTGCCTCATGAACTAGAGTTCGGAGAGAGGGACAATTATCGCATTATTATGCATCGTTTTAACCCTTTGACGCAGAATTTTTATCAGTGTTTTGTTCATACTTTGTCAATCATTTTGTATTAATTTATGTCAAAATAAGGGGAAAATAATATACTTAGCATTTTAATAATTTTCTGGTTATGATGTACAGTATAGGATGACGGTGTCCCTTTCTCCGTAATAGGTAAAATATTTATGAGAAATTGGTGTTTCGTTCTGTGGGACACCGGTGTCCCATTTCTGCTTCAAAGGGTTAAAGGGAACAGTTTGTAATTTGGTATGCTACAATTTTTGTTTTCTCTTTATCATTATAATTACATTGCAGTGATTGCCAAACCATAGTAATAAATCCCTTACCTAAAGAACCAATCTTATTCATTTTCTCATTATAAAATATGTTGCGTTTTAGTCCTTTAAATAGTCTTGTTCACTTATACGTCTCTCTCACTTATGCGCCTTTTTCTGTTGGTCCCTTGGGCCAGCGTATAAGTTGGAGTTCACTGTACATACAAACAAACCCACATGTGAAACTAACAAAAGTGTATTAAAAATGAACCTGTTGCTGCTTCTGGGGGTTCGTGAGCGGTAGCGAGCGGAGAGGCAGTCCTCTAATGTTTCAATAAATCAATAGATGAATATAAATTTTTACTTCATACTATATTTTTTATACATAACAATAAATATTGTATAGAGACTAAACAGCTGCTGTAAAATAATATTAGACATAAAATGAAGGCGTTGATCATAGCACCTCAAGAGAGAATGAATCGTCTCTTCTGGCGACGGAGAAGAAATAACGAGGGATATTCCGAGAGTAAAACTGATGGATGGAGTTGAACTGCATCCATCATTTTTATACAAATAAATTATGACGGCGCGCTTTCCGTTTCCTTTGGCTCGCTTCCCTTATATGAGGGTTAATGGGAGCTGTAAATTTGACGTAATGGGTTGTTTGTTTTTGGTCGCAGATTGTGTACTGCATGTTATGGTTACACGGAGAAATTCGAAGTTGGAAGATTTACCATTGAAATAACGTTCGTGGTTTCGTTATACTGCTTGAAGACAGTCGCGCACCCAGGAGTTTTACCTGGGAGGGGATAGAAGTTTTGTGAGGAACTCCAATACATTCCTTTGGATATATTTTGAAATTAAAAGCCGAAAAATACATGTTGAAGCTATGATTGGTGCTTTTAAGAGGCTAGATTCGAGAGTTCTCCTCGAAAATTTTCCCACAATGAGGCTCTAAAATTTAATTTTAAATTATCCTTGGTGATCCTGAAAGTAGAGGAGAAAACGTTCTTTAGCTCTCCAGCTTAAAATAGATTTGAAAACTATTTTGGGAGAAGTTAGACTAAGGAGAATGTGCCTAGATTACTTGAATCCCATGAGAAATATTTTGAAACTGAAGTACCAAAAACTCACTTTAAGCCCTGGTTTCCTAGGAGTGAAATCGTCGATCTCTGGCGAGGCGACGGTCGCCGCCGCCTTCTGCGCATGCGCCTGAGCCGCAGAGTGACGTCGCTTCATGCCACGCTCCAATCAAACTGGTTCTGATTCCAGCTTGCGTCGCGCCCGGCGTCAGCGACGATTCTAGGAAACCGGGCCTTTAGCCTTGGTTTCCTAGAACGCGACAATCGTCGCCGACGCCGCCGCCGGGCGCGACTGCACGCTGGAATCAGAACCAGTTTCATTGGAGCGTGGCATGAAGCGCCGTCAATCTGCGGCTCAGGCGCATGCGCAGAAGAAGGCGGCGACCGTCGCTTCGCCAGAGATCGACGATTTCACTCCTAGGAAACCAAGGCTTTCTGCGCATGCTCCTGAGCCGCAGATTGACGTCGCTTCACGCCACGCTCCAATCAAACTGGTTCTGATTCCAGCGTGCAGTCGCGCCCGGCGTCGACGAGGATTGTCGCGTTCTAGGAAACCAAGGCTTTAAGCTACTTTTGGGGAGAAAGAGTGAGTTAGAGGCTCTTCAGAAGTTTTTTTGGATAAATAGCTTAAAGTCATCTTTGAAAAAATTAAGAAGGAGATGAGGGGTAGAAAGTCGGTGCTCTCAAAAATTTTCCAGAATTAAAGAAAAAAAAAACCGTTTTCGTCTATCTTTAGTCTTGTCTAATTATCCATCTTCAGTCTTCTGGAAGGGGCTTGAGCTCTTAAACTCCCCCCCCCCTGGATGCACCACTGCTTGAAGATACTTAAAAATACATTTTGCCCCCGCCCCCTCCCACGCACAATGAAACAAGGAATACTACCACAAGGGAATTTTCACCTTATAGTTTAGTATTAGACCTAAGCGAGATTATTTCATTTTTTCTCCAATTCTCTCAGACAATCCTTAATGCTAATTCCGTAACATTGGTGAAAGATGTACAAATAGGTTAAAGAATTGAATCGTTTATTTCAAAAACCATTCAACAGACAAAATTTCTAATTTTGAGGAAACACATTTATAGCATCACATTAACTTGTTCATTCGCGTCTACAACACTTTTTACTGAAAGAAATGTACCTACAGTCTGTATACATTTCAGTTTAAAACGCAGTAACACCTTCATAGAAGTTTTTTTTAAATAAGGGAAAAAATGCGTTTTTGGAACTTTTAGAGCTTGTTTGTTGACTGGTTTTTGAAATAAACGGTTTAATTCTTGATGGAGTCTTCTATCTCGGTGGATAGGAGTTCATCGAATCCCGCTAATTCGTAGCGTAACATATCCATTTATAGGTATGAGTCTATTGATTGATGACGAAAAAATCCTCTTCAAAGGTATCATCAACGTATATAACCTGTTGCGGGGGGCGAGGGGTCGCGTTTCGTAATGGGTCGCGACCCCGGCCGAGCGAGGTCGCTGCGCTGTGGAAATCGCCGTGATCGAGAAATTCGAAGAGGATAATTTTCGGGTAATAAGGGATGCCGGGAAGAGGAATTTTCCCAACATGAGAAATTTCGTTAGGGAAAGTATGTCAGACGATAAATTATGTTTTTTTTTTTTTTTTTTTTGGCAGTGGATGTATCTTTTTAGTGAAAAAATCGATAGGTGTATGCAAAGATGCTTTTTTTCCCCTGTTAAAATAGAAGCAGATTTTATGCTGGATTAAACAAAAAAATCATTTTATTTTCTCAGTTTCACTAGTGGTTTAGTATAGTAACTATTTTACAATAGTGAAATTTCATACCATTTCTTAGTTTTAATTAACGTTTTTCCAACATACAGTAAAATAACGTTAAATATTTTTTCAATTTTATGATGAGCATCATTTCAAAGGAAGTTTTTAATTTGGACTTTCAGATTGCCAAAATGATTTTATGTAGAACTTTACTTAGACTTTTTAACAATCAAAATTATAGTTCAGTGCAGCAAACGGAACAACGCATAAACAGACCATAAAATGCAATACAATCGAATACAATTCATAACGAACATGTAAAGCTTTTACTCGTATATGAGTAAGGTCCATTTCCACGATTATGTTTTATTAATCGTGATCTCATTCACGATTTTTGTTAATTTTCTGCAATATTTTTTTGAATTTGGGCTGAATTTTTAATTTTTGTGCATGATTTATTTACAGCTTCAGCCAAAAAATGTATGGCAGCTACCTTTCTGTGTAGGAAAAAGTCCTAAATAATATTAAAAATTAAAATATCAGCGAAATATGTTTTGCAAACGATTATAGTTTATTTTCATTTTTCTGTCATTTAAAAAAAACAAGCAGCTCGATAATTTTTGTCAATATTTGTTTAAACCCTGCAAATGTTACTAAGTCTACATTGCATATGAAAAAGTATTTTTCGTTATTTTTGCTAAAAAGCATAAAAAATAAACAAGATTTTACTCAGTTTCGTTAATTTTTAGTAGGGAAAAAAAACGAGGTCCATAATTAACAAATGTTAATAATTTTAAAAATCGCCAAACGCTGTGTATTCTCAGTGCAAAAAAAAAAGGCTGCGTAATAAGTAAGTTCTACAACTGCACATCAAGATTTCAAAAATTGAAGAGGGAAAAACGTTAAATTTTGGTTAGCTAAAAAATTGTGAAAAAAATATACCTCCCCCCCCTCCCCCCATGGAAAAAAGAGAAAAAATGAAGAAAAGAAACGGCAGCATTATCTTATTGCCATAAAAACAATTAAGCTTTAAAAACGAAGCTTTACTGCATTTCGTAATTACGTTTTCTCAAAGCAAATATGATAAAAACGTTTTTGGAACGTATAAAAAAAACCCTTTCACAGCGGAATTGTCTTCAAGAATTACTTATACCCTCGATGCCATATTATCTTCTTTCAAAACATTTAATCTCTCGCAAAACACTTTCTTTTTCATAAATTGATGATTCGAAGGAGAATTGCTGCTGAATATTTTATTGGGCCATCTCGCTGCAAGTGAATTATTAACGAGCATTCGAAAGGAATTCTTTGTTATTCTTTTGGATTCGACGTTCTTTTTTTTTCTTTTTTCGGAGAATGAATATTATTTTTTCTCGCGATACATTAATAAATATTTAATGAATGTTCCTTAAAGGATTTCCGTGCAATCTTTGACTTAATCTTTTTGAATTGGATATTTGTGGAATTGCTGTCACATCATTTGTACAGCTTAATAAAATATTTTTTTTTTAGGGTTAATGAGATGAGCAAAGATAAGGAAATAGGTTTTGTCTATTTTTTTAATTCAAATATCAAACATGACCTAAATTTCAAAAGAAAGCGGCATAATTATGCATGCTCTCCCCTTCAAATCTTTATTTATTTGGTTCGAACAACATCCAATGCCCTATTTTCAACGCAATATAAAATTTGATGAACCAAAGAAGATAATCATTTCTGCTTATATTTTTCTTAATGGCTTCATTATTTATCTTATTATGGTGCAAACAGCAGACTTTGAATGACAAGACAAATCGGTATCAGCAAAAGTACTGTCTGTTTGCGTTTTGTGCGCTTGGCAGTCACGGACGCTTCCATCTGAAAAAGGGGAGTTAGGTTTTGGATGCGCACTACCCGACGCCTTCAGCTTTAGTTCGCTTACTACTTCCTCGTTGCTTTTCCCCCCTATTTCGAGAAAGTCCAAAGAGACTTGGCGCGTGCGCAGATGAGGCGGAGGTCGCACGAAAAATTTTTTGACAGTATCTTAGTTCGGTCCCAATTATTAAACCAGGAAGTCCTTCACCCCTTTAGCACTTTACATGCAAAGAGAAAAATAAGAAAATTGAAGTTGAACATTCATTATGTATTAAAATATTTTTTTTTTTCCTTCAACGCATAAAAATGGTGAAGTTTTCAGCCAGCATACCACAGGGGCGGATACAAGGGAGGGATGATGGGGGCGATCGTCCCTCCCTTGAGGTATTCTCCATTGGTAAATTTTCAATATTGAAGTTCAAAAAAACTTAATTTTAGAGGAGTTATAATGATGATGAAGGAAGGAAATTTGGGATCTCCCTCGGAAATGTTTCGAAATTGAAGTCCCCGAAACTTATGTGATCAATATTAAGTGAGTAGTAAAAGTCAACCGCCTATCCCCTGAACAACTTCTGGATCCGCCCTTGGCATACCAAATTGAATCCCGAAAGATTTGTGAGAGTAATGAAATCAGTGCAGGAGTAACGATAAATCTAGATGAAGCTTGGGAAATTATCAAATTACTCACAAAACCAAGTCATTCGATCTGTGAACCAATGAATATTAATAAGTGGTAAAATGGTTTTAATGTAAGGCATCTGAAGCAAGGGCGGATCCAGAAAGTTCTCAACAACGGAGGGGCGACAATGCATACTGGTTTACAAATACTGATCGCAAAAGTTTCGGATTTCAGTTTCGAAATACTTCTGGGGAGAGCCCCAAAACTCCTTCAACCGACTTCATTAAAACTCGTATGAAATTGCGTTTTTAGAACTTTAATGTTGAAAAACTACCGGTGAAAAACCCCAAGGGAGGGACGATCGCTCCCACCGCCCCTCCCTTGCATCCGCCCTTGACTTGAAGACTGCGAAGTAAGAATAGAGTAACAACAAAGCTAGAGAAAGTTTAAGAGAAAAAAATGGAAAAAAGAAACCCATGTGATTTCCTGCCTCGACTCGAGACACAACTCTGACACTCTCGGATCTCACAAAAGCTGAAACTAAGCATGGCACCGTTTCGAATTATGCATAAAATCAACATGCTCCCATAAATTAATTAAAAAATGTAAACTTAATAATCGGACCCAAAGTTTTCAGCAATATCATCTTTAGTGGAATAATGACTTCATGAGAAATGTCAATTATGCTTCTCATAATTTTTTCCTTCAAATATGCTTAAAAATAGTATTAATGTTTATGTAAGTATAACTTTCTGGGGAAAATTCGTCATTTATTTGAATGGTAGTTTAATTTTATCACATGCCAGTTCTCTTTAGAAGTCAGCGCTATACATAGTTATAGGCTTTTTAAAAAACATGTTTTTATCAGTCAATCTCTTTATTCTGAGAACATTTAAATTTACTTTTAAAACCTTTCTTAATACTTGGAAAATAATTTTGTACCTTCGCTTTTCATTATTAATGAACAGTCTCTTTTTTCTTTCATTTGCAGTTATGTATTTCCGGAATCGCAATGTTACACGATTTTCAGTCTTACTGCAATTAATAGCTTTAAACTTGTTCTTGTCTAAAGCATATTAAACGCTGTGTGTATTTAATTTTAAATTACTAATTATGCTTCAGTGCATTTTCTAGAAACAAAATCCTCATTAAAAATGTTACAACTAAAGAGTTAATTCCCATCATACCTTTATCACGCGAAATTATTCGTATACTAAGACAAAAGATATAAACAAGCAATTACTAAATTCTTTTATCAATTCTATTAAATATATTTGACTGTGCACCAAATGCATAAATTTAAAGTTTAAGACTTTTAAACTCTGTTTTCGTGTTAAAAAATAACTGGTAGTTTATAATATAACGTGTCATTACTTTTGATCAACCGTTTCAATTATTTATTGTAGAATTGACAAATCATGTTGTTTTAATTTTTAACGTTCTTTAAAATGCAAGTTCTTTAAAAAGAATCAAGTTTGAAAGGAAATAAAGAATATTCTTTATAATAATGTGTGTGAACTGTTCCTGTTGTGTGAAACGCTTCATAACTTTTGATCAACCGTTTCAATTAATTAATGTAAAACTGAAAAATCTTGTTTCGTTTTTATTTTTAACATATTTTAAAAGACGAGTTCTTGAAAAAGAATCAAATTTTAAATAAAATAAAAATTTTCTTTGTAAACAGCTTGAAATTTCAGAAGTAGGTTGGCATCGAATTGTTACGAGAATTACACTCGTTGCCATTTTTAATCTCGAAATGGAATAATACATCCTGTTTGGTTTCAATGGCTTCGAAGTAATATTTTTAACAAAGAATTCGAATGGATTACATTTCCATTGTTATTTCTAACATCCAACGGTTCGGAAACATGTTTACCTTTGTTAACGATTAGTTATTTAAGCTTGGGATATTAACTTCCAGTTTCGTGAATTCAATGCAGATATTTTCCCAAAGGATTAAACTTCAGAATTAGCAAATAATGAGTCAACAATCGCGTTTAGTGTTCTGATTCTGCAGCAAAATGAGTTTCTAAAATGAATGTTTGCGTTTGATTGTTGGAGTTTTCGATATTTATTCAGGACGGAATGTATGAATTGATAAGCAAAGGCGCTTGATTGGTCTTGTTGTGTCAAGGTATGCCATTTCGTTGGTTGGTAATAATTTATTTTTGCCCACAGCCGTTTGTAGGTTAATATGAGGACGTGTTCCCATTTGTTGGAGTTAGGGACTTCTTAAAAATATGATTGTAATGAATAAATGATAAAAACGCAACGTTATTGAATTGAAAATGCACTGTAAAAAATAAAATGTTGTTTTTATAGTATAATACAGCTAATTTTATAGTAATTTTACGGTAATAAACTGTAAAATTGCTTATTTTACATTAGTAACTTGTAAAATTGCTAGTTTTGGCAGTTTATCGCTATGCATTTTACAGTTTAAACTGAAACCTCTGACGACAATATTATACTGGTGTTTTTACAGTATAATGCATTTAATTTAATGTAATAAATTGTAAAATTGCTAATTTTATAGTAATAAACCGTAAAACTGTACGTAATTTCTTACATGTATACACAGATCCGTATTAAGATTGTTAAATGTGTTAAAACCAAAGGTTCTCTAAGGTTAACCCTATCATCCGCCCCCCAGCGCCCCTGTACATGGTGTCAAGTATAATCACATTTTATAGAGTTTTGATGAAATCAATCTTAGTTTTGCTTAGAAATGACAGAATTAAAATCTTCAGTGTTCATTTCCTGTGGTTCTTTTAATATGTCTCTTTAGAACTTTACCCAGGACAAAATTCGTTTTCCTACGAATGGCTTTATTTAATTTCTCACTCTAAAATAGAAAATTGATCCATTCTAATTTTAGATCCAGCAATTTCGAACAGACCCATTTCGCGATGTAAGGCAGCTGATTTTCCCAAAGAAGAACAGATGTCTTCTTACCTATTAATTGTAGACAACCGATCAATAATTACTGTTGGAATATTATCGAGAAGGCCCGAATGAGATTTCTAAATGGTACTGTATTCTCGACAGCTGCAGAGGTCAAGAGAACGTTTAAATGCGCATTAATCGAGTGCGAGACTGAGAATATTATAGTGAGTATCTGATAAAGGGCCCACATTGGCGACGATTTTCCAAATTGCCGCCAAAATGAATTTATGTCACATGCAGGAGCTCCCCGATGGGAGGTCACTGTGACCTTCCAATAATATCCGTCTTCGCACATTTTGCTGATGATTCGGCAATTCGAAGACGAAATTCTCAACATTGAGATTATTTGTCCCTTTTTAGTTTTTAGAATCTGTTTTGAAAATATGCCTCATGTTTTTTCTCTCTAAATATGTTATGCATATACGACATGTGTGCAATGTGCATGCTTGTATTTTATCATTCGGTAAATTGATAATTTCCCCCCTCTCAAAAATTTTAGTCCGGGGTACCCCTGGTCACATATACACAGGGGCCGTGGTGGCCCGATCGGTAAGGCATCGGACTCGTGTCCGGAGGGACCCAGGTTCGATTCCAGCAGATCAAAGATCCACCGTCTTGATTAATGGTGGCTGGGAGGCGTTAAAAATGTCGTGGTCACAAAGTCCTCCAAGTGAAACGATACCTCTGGGGGTGCTGGGCCTAGGGTTTGCTCGACCCTAGATTCTTTCTCAAAATTAAGAACAGAGCGCTCTTCAGGGCCCTATCCCGGTTAAACCACGAAGCTGTGGTAGGTACGAAGGACCCTGGAGTGTGAAATGAAATGGTCATATATATATATACACCCTTTGAACTATCAAACAGCGATTCCTACACTCATTTATGCATAATGTAGTTCTGGTTATTAGAGCTGTGAGCTTGACAATCTTTTTTGGGTTTTAGCAGACTCGAGTGTGGGGAGATTTCGGGTTCGAATCCTTGCTCGAGCATGGATGTACTTTCTCTCTCCTGTAATTGTCCTTTCTCTGTCTGAATGTGTTGTGGTTGAACGTTTGCCTACCCATGAACGGGTTCTTTCGGCAAATGTATGCAGTGGATGTTGGACTTTATACCAAATGGCTGTACAGCACCCTAAATTGCAAGCCCAGCTGTCACAACACAGCTACAACTACCTGTAACTTTGATCAAGCATGGAGGAAAGTATTTAGATTACCGTAAATCTGTAGTAATCCTTATAACTAGGAAATCGTTAGTTTCCAGTAGTAATAATTCCGTTAAATCACCAATGTGCCCCTGTTTTACACTCCAACCTCATTTCCAGTATTTATTCTTCGCAGAGGGGAAATCGTTGTTGGAATGAAATCAGAACAACTAAACTTATGATTGAAAAAAATCCTCTGATTGAAATTGAATAATTACAAAATAGGTTCTAGTTTCTAAAGAAGCTATCTCATTACTTTTACAGAACTTCTTGACAGACGAAAAAAACTAACGAAATAAACTAAAAAATACTTTTAATCCCTTTTAATGCTACTATTATTCAGTTACTATATTTTAACGTTCTTGCGACGTCGTTACTTCTTTTTTAATTAAAAAGTTGTCCAACAACATACTTACAGTGCCAACTTTCATTAAAATTACCCAGTTTCTTTCATTGTAGAGCGCCGAGTACGATTCCTTAATTTATTCTCTACATTTGAGCTACCGGCCGATTTGCATAAGTATCGTTTTAAATGTGCATTAAATATCAAAAGAAGGTCAAAGATATAATCTCTCGGGAATTAAATAGTTCTTTTTGGTTTTTTATTCTTGCAAAGAGCATTTTGATTGAATTCGAAGTTTGCTAAGTGTGTTTCATGACATATTTAAATGTTTAAAGAGAATAATTTGTAGAATGCGACTTTCAATTTAAATTAATTTTCTTGTTATGCCGACCTTTGAAAGAAAAGTCAAAAGACAGTAACATTATTTTGTATTTTATAACTTTTTCTATCAGAAGTCAAGTACGAAACAGCCTGTAGCATAAAAAGGGAATTAAAGCCGAGAACTGTAAAGTTGTAATTGAATGTTGAGTTACATTAGCGGAAGAGTTTGGTAGAGTTAATTATTCTTTATTTTGAAATGTAAATCTTTTGTTTGCTTGCAGCAACTGACATATTTATTTTTAGAAATTCACTGATTTTTTATTCGTATAAATATTTGTCGGAGTTTGAAATCATTGTTTGCTAATATGCAGGCAAGGGCTGTCATTAAGGTTTTGGTAAAACAAAAGATTGAGGTCACAAAATTCAAAAGATCTAGTTGAGAAAACCCAAGATCATGTGGCTAGTACTAAAAAAAAAACAACTTTTTCCTGAATTTCTACTTTTTTAATTTTTCAATTTCTAATCGGGATACGGCAAAATAAAAAAAAGAAAAGATACTAAATTCTAAAAATGGTCTCTCAATATATTTTTTTTAAACAATTTCTTTAAAAAATATTGCAAAGTCGTTTGCTGAAAAGAAAAATTAGTTTTTTTCTTAGTTTTATAGAAAATACATTCAAGAAATATATCCAGGGCTAAGATTTTTTTTTTTGTTTCATCACAAGACAATATTTTTAGATTGTCACAATGTGTGCCTGAACAAAACCTCCATTCCAGATACATCTTTTAGTATTAATAATAGTTTTATTTCTTAAATTATTTCAATAAATACGAAACGAATATGAGTTTATCTGCATTACATGGTCACCAAATTCCTAGACTCAAAGTTAATTTAAACTCTTAGCAACAAAACGTTAGTTAATATAAAATCTTAACCAATTATTTGTCTTCTGTATATGAAAGTCATAATTTTTGCCTTTCTTTTACTTGTTTATAACATTTTTTTAAAAACTTCAATGAGGATTTTTCATGTT
This sequence comes from Uloborus plumipes, assembly GCA_038373865.1. Lineage (NCBI taxonomy): Eukaryota > Metazoa > Arthropoda > Arachnida > Araneae > Uloboridae > Uloborus > Uloborus plumipes. Next base: position 174,939 of record JAXGGA010000325.1, read on the forward strand.
TCAATTAAAATTTTCAAAATTTGGCAAAAGCGTCACACATGATCTTTGTAAATGCTAAACATGTGTGCTCCACAAAAAAAGCCAATTAATTGCTTCGCCTGCTACCTTGGGTTAATTTCAATCCAAAACCTTAAAAATGTGTTCATATCATCCACTAATATAATTATAGTATACAATTTCAAATGTTTTGACACATGGCAGAAAAAATAATTGTTTTCATTAGTAAATATTGGAATAATATAATAACAACAAAGTGCGTAATAGACAGCAGGAAGAAAATATAACAACAAACGCGATTGTTTAGGAATAACAATCCTTCCATAAAATCTGGATTACTGCCAAAATGCATCACCTTTAAAGTACGGATAAGTGCCAGAATATATTCTTCCAAAAATAGTATGGTAAGACTTTAGCGTATTATTTAGAGCCTTATAATACCTGTCACAGCGTCGCTTTCTTTTAATGCTTGGGGTCCCTTAAAGCCATGTGACGCTATTTATTATTTTAATAAGCTGCGCATGTGTTAGAAGATCTTGTAATTAATGGGGGATATTTTTCATGCTTGACGTATTAGGCGGTGGAACTACTGGCGACAGTTTGGCGACAAATGAAGAAAAAAAAAATTTTTTTTCTTTGCGGATTTAGAAAATTCTTTAGGATTTTCGTTGATCATCCGAATGCTTTTTTTTTTGTATATTTTGAGGTATGTTGACACTTATAAATATGTTTTTTTTTTCACAATTTAGAGAGTTACAGTACCAAATCACAAATTGCAATGTAAATTACATACACGTGTTTCTAAGGTAAGAACGTCCAATTTCAGTGCTTGAAAAATGATCTGAGTGACGAAAACTGTCATATAACTCTCAATTATCACATAACTCCTCTTCAACTCAGTGAAGAAGTCCCTGGTAACTCCAAAACTGTTCGTAATTTGCAGTTTGACATTGCAATCTAAAGCAGAAATTATGGATCTGACTTTCTCTGGGAGAAGTTTTCGATCTTTATCTGAATCGATTATTTTTAGCCTAGTTGCTGATTTTTAGGGAAGGAAGTCGGAGATGGAAGTTTTAAAATTTCAGGAATTGGAGTTGGAGAGATCGTTTTCGTTCCGAGTCCTCAAATCTTTCAATGCTGTGGAGTCGGAGTCGGATTGATTTTTGAAGAAAGGAGTCGGAGATGGAAGTTTAAAATTTTCAGGAGTTGGAGGATTTCCCTCCGAGTCCTCAACTCAGTGGAGTCGGAGTCGGACTGACTTTTAGAGAAAGGAGTCAGTGATGGAAGTTTTAAACTTTCAGAAATTGGAGTAGGTCGTTTTCTATTCTGAGTCCTCAATTCTGTCAGTGCTGTAGAATATGACTCGTAGAGTAGGATTCAGATTAATTTTGGGTTAATTGAGTCAGAGTCGTAGGTTTTAAAATTCCAAACGTTGGAGTCAGCAATTTCCCCTTGTTTTCAAACCGAAAGCGTATTACTGACAAGTGTCGGATAAACTTTAAAAAAAAAATAAATAAATAAACGATCAAGTCCCTTTTTCAAGTGAAACTTGATATTTCCGCCATTTTTTTATGTTAATTAATAATTCAAATAGAATCTTACTCACATCTGTATGCAACTTGTGTTGTCGAATGTTGTGTGCACGTACTTCTACGAAAAGTTATTAGTATGGGCATTGCTAAAAATGATAAGGACGATAGTCAGGAATGTTCAACTTTCTATTTATCACTTTTTTCGTTTTGTTATTTCTTTTATAGATATGTCTATTTTCCATTTTAATGGTGGAGATTAAGAAATTTTATTTTCATTTAATTCGAATATTCTTTTTTCATACACTTTAGCAGTGGGGAATTCAACTTTCTGTGTATTGAGATACGTGCAACGAGTTGAAAATGAGAGCAGTAACTTTTTAAGTGCTTCATTTGCATTGCGATATTTAAACCAGTTTTTAATCGGTAATTTAACTATCCTCAATTATGTTATTAACGGTGTAGTAAGAAGTATTTAGCGTATTATCGTTGCGATAATCTGAAATTGTTACTGCAAGATTCATAGAAAGGAAAATGTAATGACGATTTTGAAAAGGAAATGAAAGCTTTTGGAATAATTATTGTAGTAATAATTGTTGTCTCTCTCGTAGTGAAATAATTTCAAGCGAGTTTTTAAGAGATCAGAAAAGTAAAATTATATATTTCCTGTTAATGGAGTTTTTTTATATATATACACTGCAAAAGAAAAAAAAATCGTTGTTTTTACAGCATAATTCTGGCAGCCCAGGTTCCAATTTAAAATTGTAAAATGCACAGTAATAAGCTGTAAAATTAGCAATTTTAGTTTATTGCCGTAAATTTTAGCAATATTATACTGTAAAAACAATATAATACTGGCAGTCGACATTCCAGTTTTAAATTGTAAAATCCACGGTAATAAACTGTCGGAATTAGCAATTTTACAGTTTATTGCTGTAAAATTCTTTATTTTACAGTTTAGTATTTTAAAGTTAGAAATTTTTACACTTTATTACTATAAAATTAACTGTATTATGCTGCAAAAACAACCTTCATTTTTTACAGTGTATTCATTCAAAATTCATTTAACTACTTGTTGCATCTGACTTAGTAAGCTTAAACGTATGCAGCAAAGGTTAAAAAGAAGGTCGCTTGTGTTGGTAAAAGGAATTTCTGAAATGATAAAAGCCTTTCTTGCCATGAAAATCGAAAAACCATGGCGAAGGAATCTTATACCAATTTTGTCTTTTTCTTTTTTCATTTATAGGAATCAAACAGGTCGTTTCACTTCTTGTTTTGAGGAAGAATAAAGTATGAAAAAAAAAAATCTTCACGGATGCATAAGAACTTGTTTTAGCCAGTTTGGTTACTCTCATAGAACATTTGAAATGATGAAAAAACAAAAAATGTTTTTACATGTCGAGAGAATTTTTGCTTACTCTCTTTCCCGCCAAAACGCAGTACATATTTGTGCTCACGAATTTTCGTGTAAGGAAATAAACGTTTTGTTAGAACGGCGGGGATAAAACTGAATGTTTAGAATAGAATGCGCTTTTGCTTTTATTTTCAAAGGTATTCTCGCTACAAATGCAGGTTTGGGTTTAGTTGCATGCCTTAATATAATAACACAGTCGATGGTTGCATTAGCATTGTTATGCGTTGAATGATTTCGAATCTTTTCATCGAGATGAAAGGGATTTTTATATGACGAAGTGCACTTTTATTCTTGGTAAGCATTTTTAAATAAGATATTAGCAGAGTCACGTCATTTGAGAACAAAACAAATGTTATTATATTATGAAATTTCTAATTTATGAAAAAAGGAAAGAACAATTATTGTTAAGAACATTGGATACATGAAATTTAATCATAGCTACTTTGTGACTTCATTTTTTCTCTTTTTGAATCGTTGGTCATTATTATTCATTAATTTCTTTTCTCTAAAATCCACATTCTATATTTTACAATTGAACCATTTTTTTTTAGAAAACCAGTCAAGCCACAAGCTCTAAAAAGTCAAAAAAGCATTTTTACCCTTATTTAAAAAAAATCTTTGGGGACTGCAATACTTTTAACTGATCTGTATTCATATTTTGATATATTTCTTTCAGTGAAAACTGTTATGATCGCAATTGACAAATTCAATGACAAAACATAAATGATTTCGTAAAATTGGAAATTTTATCGATTTAGTGGTTTATGAAATAAACGATTCATTTTCAGTTTGAGGGATGAGAAATGAGCATCTTTTGTGTAAAATATTGCGTGGTAAGAAGAAAGTATGGCAAAAAAAGACTATATGATTTTTAAAACTCTCCAGAAAATATGTAGGACACTCAATACTTGAAAAAGAAACAAAACAAACTTCCTTTATCGCAACGAAATCAAATGAGGCTCTTCAGCCACAAAAACTAACAAATACTTCTTATGTGGAAATAAATCTAAAACATGCTTTGTAAGCACACCACAGGGCAGTGTCAGTTTCTGTCACAAAAACGAAGTAGCAACGCATCGCACTAAAAAACAGGGAAGAGGGATTTTTATCTCTTACCAAAACAAATGTGACCACAGCCCTTCCACCGTAATATATGGACTCTTAACTCTTTAGAGGGCCATTTGCATCCCACGCCAAAATAATGCGGCAACTCGACACGACTCAAAACAAACCGCTCACAGGACCCGAGGACGCTATTGAAATAATAACATCCGAGGACCACCAAGTTCTGTCCTTATTTCATTTCTCGTAACCGAATCCTGGCAATAACTCAGCCCAAACCTCGCAAACCAAACTCACGCATACCCTCCGTCGTTCGCTTGGTACCTAATAAATCTTCATAACTGTCAGGCTCGCGGCCCAGCCCCACACATCAGGGGCTTGTGACAGTTTTGCGGGTCCTTGCGACACAGGCTGGGCTCTATTTTACGATTGTATCAGATGGACGTGCGTGCGAAAAACCTGGTGACAGTTTCTTCAGATTTTGGGCACGTTTATCCAGGCCTCTCGGAATGGTGGGGGAAGGATTGACTGAAGCGAAATTACTAAGTAACTTGAGCCGGAAGCCAGCTGTACAAAGTATTATTCTTCAAAATTTGTTCTCCCCGTCAGAATGAAATAGTGAAGTTGTGCTGCTAATGACAATGCAATGGTAAATAACAAAATACGGGAGACGAAGAACTATGTCAATGACAATAGTTTCAGCTTTGAGGCGTGGTTGAAATATTTAATCGAAGCAAATTTATTTTCCCCTCTCAACTTCATTTTTTATTCTATTTTCCAGTGATTTTTTTTGATACCACGTTGACTGCCCAACTGCGAGGTAATTCGTAGTATGTCATTTTTTTTTTTTTGCTGTTTTCGTACAGATTCAAACTTATATGAAGAACTGACTGACATAAATATGTTTGGATTTTGTTTATCTCTGCAACTCTTACGTATGTTTTCGAAGTTCAACTGTCAAACTGACCATTAAACAAATTATTGCGAAGTACTTTTTTTTCTGAATGATGTTCTTGTAATTACACTTATCCTTATTTGTACACAAGACTATTATCTTAAACAATGTTCTTTCCCAGCAAAGTCCTAAAATGAGCAAGCAGAAGAAGTTACAAAACCATGAAGGGTACAACTAATCGTTTCTCTCTTAAAAAACAATCTTTGCATAATGTTAAACTTGTTTTTGTACTTGGGAAAAACCATTCCTACCACCAGAACAGAAGAACATTAGTTTTACTCTTCCCATCTATTATCGTCCACGCAAAATCACACGACGCCTGCGTTGTTGCCCCTATGTCAAAATAATCTTCTAAAAAAAAAAAGATGATGGAAAAAAAGGTAAACATGGCTTTGAGGTATATCATACTATCCGCTGATTACACTTACACAACTTTAATCAACATACAAATGAGTATGGACATAACGCGCCAAGTGGCCTCTAGGATAACAACAAAAAAATCAAATGCAACGCTGCGTTGAGAAGCGGTGTAAACGTAATTACAGTTCGTCGTTTTTTAATCCAATTGTTCTCTAATTCTGCCATCATAAATTCGTTTTTAATCGGTCGAACGCACGAGTTGAGTAGTTTATCCCCTGAAGGTGCTGGGGTCATTTATTACTGAAAATGATTGGGTGCTGTCGCCCGCGTTCTTCTCATCTTGTTATTTTTGCAGAAAGTTATAACGCAAAAGGTTTGCGATTGGGAGGTAAAAAGAAAATAGCACTACCTCGTTCTTTGTCATTTCGAATTCTAACATATGTTTTGTTTCTTAATATATATATATATATATATTTTTCTCGTTACTGAAATGAAAGTATTTTCCTTCCTTACTTTCACCAAATGAATGAGTAATTTTTATTCTAGTATACATTTACCCCTATTTCACCCACTTCAATACATTTTTCATTAACGTAAGCACATTTGTTAATGAATAAAATCCAAATTATGTGAAATGAACCATGTTAGAAGTTCTGACTAGGATCTCGAATAAAAAAATTCATTTGGATTTATCTTTCTTTACGTGTCTTATCACTCGTACATGGAATAATTTCCACAAAATTAAGCTCCACAAATAGAAGCCAATTCCATTCCATCACCGGTTTCCCGCTTCCACCTCTCCCTCACCCCTTCTCCAAACTTGAAAACTCTTCGGTCTCATTGAGTTTCTTTCTGTGTCTATCGAGTTCCTCGGCGATATCTCCAACAATATCCATCGCTTATAAATTTCCGCCCCATCTAGCAACAAAAATGCTCGTTCCCATTCATAAATAAAGGGGCATTCTCCCATCCCGAGTTGACAAATGGCTTGAAATAACATCCATCCTCGAGCCCCCCTCATTTGATGTTAACCTGAGGATTAAAAATGTTCCAACCGCCCGCGAGATTTCGGAAACTTGTTCCCCCGTGTGTTTTTGCAGAGCTTCGAATTTATGTGTGTTCTGAAAGAGCGCTTCGGCAAATTACCCGAAAGGCATCCGGGGCTACTCCATATTTCTTTCCCTTCATATTTACACATGGCGGGGAGGTTGTTGGTTTTTGCCGGATTCCATTAGGTCAAGCTGCACAGGGGGTTGTCGTCCCCTAGGTGGCCAGATCGGGTATTGTAGGGGGTCGAGATGTATTTTTCTTTTCTTCCTTTGATGAGAATCGTTTTTCTTTTCTTTTTTTATTACTAGACAAAGGTTTCAGGAAGTATTTTCGTCAACAAAATTATATTTTTAGAATTATTAAGGGGAACAGCAAGTGTAATCTTCCTTATTTTTTCAAACAAATACATTTTAAACTTTTTATTTTTGAGCAATCATGTAATAACTCTCATTGTCCATCACAACCTTTAAGCATTCTATTAGATCAAGCTGCACAGGGGTTGTCGTCCCTAGGTAGCCAGATCGGGTGTTCTAGGTGGTCGAGATGTATTTTTTTTCTTCCTATTTTGTGATAAGGAATCGTTCTGTTTATAAGGCAAAGGTTTCAAAAAGTGTTTCCGTTATCAAAATAATATTTTGTTTGACTGAAAAACATTTGCTAAACATTTTTGAATCAAATACATTCAGCAATGATATAACTACCCTCATTATCTATTCGTGAAAACTTTGGACTTCCTTTTAGTTTAAAATATCGTAAATCTTATCGAAAATTTCTAGTATGATGGTAAAAATGTTGTTTCGGAATTTTAGAGCTTGTCTCTTAATTAGTTTCTAAAATAATAAATAATTAAACAGGGGTTTCTTTTAACCAAGTTCAAATGAACATTTAAATTCCTTGTATAGCAGTTTTGGTAAAACCTCGTTATTGACTGCTTCGCCATTAGCAGATTTCACACAGTTTAATTTGACGGTTGGTTAAAGAAAGATTATTTTTAAACTTATAGTGGAAAGTTCATAAAAGAAATTGTTCATCAAAGTGTTCATAAAATTATAAAAAACAAATCATAAATAGTTTTAACTCATAAGATATGACAGAAGAGATCTTGGCACTGAGGAAAAAGAGGTGGAATAATAATTTTGTGCAATAAGTATTTACAATTATTTTCACTACTCTCTCTCTATATTAAGTGAGAAGGTAAACTTCATATTTAAAATTTGATTGGTGTAAAACTATTCGGATTTAGCCGAATCAATAACTTTTTCTAATTAGCACGATAACTAAACACTACTGTAATACATACTCGTAAACTAGCAACTCTTGCTTTCAATAAAATGTTTAATTTGAAACAAGAAATAATAATTTTCACGTTATATAAAGCATACTTGAAAAACTCGGAAAATGAAACCCGTTTTGTTTTTGTTTTAAAACTTATATCAACCCACATAAGAATCCAAAATCCCTGGTTTAGGTATAAAGGAGCATCAGTATCTGCTGTTGTTAATATTATACATTTAGTTTTATTGATTTAAAGAAAGATTTTGTCATGCACATCTGTGTATGATATGCATTTTTAAAGCATTTAAAACTGTTTTAATTTTTTCTTTGGGAACCCATTTTTAAAAAAATGAAATATGGTATGGTTTACAATCATTCCTGTGTTATTTGTATGTAGGTTGAAATACTCTCGACAGCACCTCTGAAGATTAACTTGTAGTTGTACTAATTAAATTTATCAAGAATTTGTGTCTCATGAACGGATAATCAATGTTAATTAATTCATGCTTCAAAAAACATGCTCCATCTGCTCTTATATTTAATGCTAATTTGTACTTTTTTTATTTTGTTTCATTATTGTAACCATTATTCTTTCAAGGCACAGTTTTCTAGCAAGATAAATTCTTCAAAATGTTGAATCACGAGGCGTTTTAAATATGGGATTATTTAATTGGACGTTTAACTGAACTATAAATAGTTTCCATAACCAATTCTTATTATGATTATTGCAAAAATGTAATTCAAATTCCGTAGCAATGCAACTCGTAGGCGATCTATTTTAATTTTTTGTATTCTATTTTTTTTTGTGTTGTCAAAGAATGAACAATACACAACCACTTTTTTTTCATAATTATTGCAAAATTATTGACCGAATCTTGTACTAGTGTTTTGTCATAGTGATTCTATAATTTTTTAAAAAGGATTTTGTGCTTTTTGCTACCTTAGAAATCATGATTGCAGCTTTTAAGTGAAGCTTTAGACACACCACGCTATTCCTCGCAAAAACCTACTGAAACTGTTGCTGAATAAAATATGTTCGACCACTGCATCCATAAAAATTGCAAGACGATTTCCTCCTGCGACCGAACCAACCCCTCCCCGAGAAAATCCCCCTCCCGTAATGAAGTCGCATCCATATTAATTAAACCCCTGGCACCCCCCAATCGTGTGCCATAAAATCTCTCCTCCGAGCTGACAGATTGCAGCACTCTATCAAATCACTCAATCCAGGGAGAAAATGCCGTTCAGGTGGACAAATCCTCCTGGGGTGGTGGTGGATCACTGGATCAGGGGGAGGAGGAGGGCAAATAACTATGGTGTTTTTATTATATTGTTCCCTTTCGTGTAATGGCATCCTACGGACTCTCCCCTGTGTCAACCTCGACTAGGAATCTAGCTGAGAGGTGGCTTTTTATATATATTTTCCCTTCTCTCCTCTATTTACCTTTTGGAGGTTGTTGGTTTTGGGTCCGCTGCACCAGGGAATGTGATACAGACATTGATAAATTTTCGCTCTCACTTTGCGCTGTTGTAGACGCGATAGAATGGATGTTGGGAGTCAAGCTGGCAAGGTAATGGCTGTACTCCTGCCATTCGTGGCAGAATGAAATATTGTATTGTTTCCATCCGGGCTTGTGATGAGTGATTTTCTTTTTTAAAGAAAGATAACATCTTCGTAACAATTTACCAGATTATGGTGACATTGTTTCAGTAACAGCTATTTTCCCGTAAAAATAATTTTTACTTTCTTCTTCATTTGATATGCATTTGATGATATGTAGAATATAGCATTAGAATCGTGAACATTTTCTAATTTCGACAGGATTTTCAGTTTGAGGTGTGCCGAGTCCATTTTGACTATTTTTAGAAAATTTCTGTCTGTATGTACAGTGCGTTTCGAAATGATAGGTCCACCAGTAAAAACGAAAGTTATGCTGGTAAAAAAAGGTTGTATTGTGTACAAAGCACTATTTTATAAACTACATTACTTCATTCAATGTAAAATAGCTCATAAATAATTTACAAATAATAGGAATAATGAGGGAAACTAAAATTAGATGAAACAGCTGTTTCAAAAAGATAGGTCCACTGAACCACGCATCAAATAAATGTTGAATTAATAAGAAAATTTTCTGTTTTTTTTCTGAATAAGGTCATAAATCCTATTTGGCATGGTTTCTACAAGTTTATGCAAACAATTTGTCCCGATTTTTGACCATTCGGAGGAAATAACCCTTTTTAAGTCTGCAAGTACTGTTGTACTGCCTTCTGTCTGCATACACTGCTCTTGCGAGCATACCCCACATGTTTTCTACTGGATTCAGGTCGGGGCTGCAAGGTGGCTAATCGATAATATGTACAACATTATCCAGAAACCATTCAAAAGTGGACTTTTCAGAGTGCAGAGGAGCATTGTCCGGTTAGAACATGAAGAATGAGCCCCCAATGGGTTCTGATTGTGAGAGAAAATATTGTTCAAACAGCTTGTTATAGCCAGCAGCATTCAAACGATTGTTTACAAATGCTATATCAGTTTTTCCTGTCCCTCTGAATTGGGCACACACCATAACGGAACCACCATCAGCTTGCCTCTTCGAGAATATATGTCTATCGTTGCGCAGATCGTGCCAGTAATAATGCCAACCATCTGGACTATCCAGGTTGAATTCCTTTTTATCACTGAATATCACACGATGCCTATTTTGTTTCCAGGACATCTCTTCCTGTGCGAATTTCAATCTCTTTTCTTTGTGCTTTTTAGTCAATTTCGGAGCCGCTTTCCTTTTCCCCTAAATAAAATTGCCGAACTTCTTTACCGCTCTGTGGACTGTAGATTTTGATATTGAAGGGTTTAGTTGTTTGGCCAACGCGGATATGCTCATTATTTCTGGATTTTAGGTCCCTTACGATAGTGCTTCGTTGTAGGGGTGTCACTTTTGATTTGCGGCCAGATGATTTTTTACTGCTATAAGCATTTCTAAATAGCAAAAAAATGTTTGCAACACTTTGTGATCTGTTTAAAAGCTTACCTATTTCTCTATTCGATTTTCCAGACTGTTTTAATGCATCAATTTTTCCCTGCTCAACCAGCGAAAGACTGCAACGACAACCCGTTTTGTTTGACTACAAAGTGCTGTTCAAATCTGTTTAAATACCTCCACAGCAGCAAGCATAATCCCGTAGTAAGACTAAGCAACGATACTTATGCAAATTTTTGGAAATAAACGTGGTTGGGGCAAAATTTCTGAAGGTGGACCTATCTTTTTGAAACGGTCTGAAAATGAAAAATTGCATCAAATAAGAAGAAATGATTCATTTTGTGAGAAATTTCATCAAACATAGTTTTAACAATTACAGATATATAATCACTGTCAAAAAAAGTGATTTTTATTCTCAATTAAGAGTCGAAATTTTGAAAACTAAGGGTGGACCTATCATTTCGAGACGCGCTGTATGTCTGATAGTATGTGACCGACTTTTTGTCGCAGCTATAGAGCAAGAACTACTACATGAAATGAAACGGAAGATTTTTGATATATAACCGCATGGGAATTGGCGGGGCAATTAGATTTTGGCAAAAGTTCCTTCAAAAGGGGTGTATCAATCGAATATTTTTTGTTATATACAATTATACATGATGCTATATCTCAAGGAGTAACGGATCGAATCAAATAAAAATTGGTCTACAGGTAGATCATAGAGAACACAGGAGCTGATTCAATTTTGGTGTCAATAATCTCGCAGAAAGGTGGCTTATATATGTATACAAACATATATATATTCACTTCTTCTCTCCTCTACTTACTATTGGAGGTTGTTTGTTTGGGGTCCGCTGCACCAGGGAATGTGATACAGACATTGATAAATTTTCGCTCGCACTTTGCGCTGTTGTAGACGCGATAGAATGGATGTTGGGAGTCAAGCTGGCAAGGTAATGGCTGTAATCCTGCCATTCGTAGCAGAATGAAATATTGTATTGTTTCTGTCGTGGCTTGTTATGAATGATTTTTCTTTTTTGAAGAAAGATAGCATCTCCATAACATCATAACAATTTACCAGATCATGGTGACATTGTTTCAGTAACAGCTATTTTCCCGTAAAAATAATTTTTACTTTCTTCTTCATTTGATGTGTAGAATTCGCATTAGATTCGTGAAAATTTTCTAATTTCGACTGAATTTTCAGTTTGAGGTGTGCCGAGTCCATTTCGACTCATTTTAGAAAATTTCTGTCTGTATGTGTGCCTAATAGTATGTGACCGGCTTACGCATTGTATGGTGTATGTTCAAACATACACACAACTAAAAAGTCCATTTTTACAAATTTTGTCTTGTCAAATTCATGTTTACCTTCAGCAATGTTATCTGTTTCATAATTTGCTCCAACTTTCAGTATAGTCCTTCTTTTCACTATTTGAGCTATGCCAAGCTTCGATTTCATCTCTCAGGAACCATTTCCAACAATTTAAACAAACAATTCCAAACTCTTGGAGAATACTTTCTGATCAAAATCAAAGTCGTCGTCTACACTTTCAACCTTTTTAATTGTCTCAAAAAAAAAAAAAAAAGAAAAAAAAACCATGGGGATATTGTTGTTAAAGATAGTCTTTTGGATAATGGGAACGACATGAACGCTTTGAAATCAATTTCATTTGTCCTGCATTGCGTTATTCTCAGCGCAAAATGAATGCAGCCTCCTTGTTTGATTGTTCGAAATCAAGCAGATTTCAAACAATAGATTCCATATCCACTTGCTCTTTAGCTAACCTAGACTCTACACTGTTCAAAATGAATGTTGTTTTTACAGTATAACATACCTAACTGAAAAAATAAACTAAAATTGCCGATTTTACAGTAATAAACTGCAAAATTGCTAATTTCACAGTACTGAACTGTAAAATTGCTAAATTCACAGCAGTAAACTGTCAAATTGCTAATTTTACAGTTAATTACCGTGCATTTTACAGTTTCAAACTGGAACCTCTGCTGCCAGTATTATACTGTTGTTTTTACAGCATAATACAGCTAAGTTTTACGGCAATAACTTGTAAAATTGCTAGTTTAACAGTTTATCACTGTGCACTTTACAGTTTTAAATTGAAGCCTCGGCTTCCAGTATTAAACTGTAAAAACAGCAGTTCAGTTTTTGCAGTGTAGTGTGAAATGTTACGTAATATTATACTGTTAACATTGATCACATTTTTATGTGAGAAATGCATGCCCTCATGTTCATGAGTGCTTCTTTCTCTTTTGAAAGCTACTGCTCTGATTTGTAGGATGTGAACCAGGAAGGAAAAGTCTTGCTATGTGTGTGAAAAATAGTAATATTACCTTTTTTTTTATTTCAGGAGGCTAAACAACAACAAACTGCGAAGTTTGCCAGATCTTCTATTCTCGACGATGCCAAATCTTTTGCGACTGTAAGTACTTTGTTTACATTCACTTTAATTTTGTTTTTGTTAACCAATCCGTTAAAAGATACCTTTTGCCTGAGCAGGAAAGTAAGAAACTGCTTAGAGCCTCATATGTGGATAAAATTTTTTTAGACCATTTACTACAAGCACTTTGAATACCACTTTGCATTTTACACTTTGATTACATAGAGATTAAAAATGGCTATGACGAGATAAAAAAGTGATTGTACCAGGGAAGACGAACAGTAATTTTTCTTGAACTTAGGGTTTCCTTTCATATTGTGACACAAGAAAAAAATACTTTAAAGCATTTAAATACTACCTTTGAAGCAATGTCGACCATCGAAGAGTGCGTCAATGCTTACAATTGAAGCAATGTCGATCATCGAAGAGTGTGTCGATGTTTACCATTGAAGCAATGTCGATCATCGAAGAGTGTGTCGATGTTTACCATTGAAGCAATGTCTATCTTAAAATTACAGGAAAATAAAGTCAAAAACGCGTTTTTATTGAAGCCGTAAGATTTGTCTATGCTATGCAGATGCTCAAAATGGCTCCTAAAGTTGTTGTTTTGCCCTAATTTTGCCCAGTAAGGAAAAGCTCTTATAATGAAATACCAATCGAATCTTCATTGATTTGTGGTGTTACACCGACCCTTTTATTGACATCTGTTTTTAAAAATCGAGTTAAATTGGTACCTAGATATAGAATTAAACAACCAATACTAAGAATACCAATACTGTTCGTTCTCGAAAGCAGACTAGCACTCGGGATATGTTCCATTTTAAAATGGGGTAATAGGTTGACAATGGGTACTTTCTGCTCGTTCTTGCTATCTCTGTCTTTTTCAATGTTATTTTAGAACAACTGCTGAACACATTATTTTGCATTTTCTCTTTGCACTCTTTTACTTCCGTTTTTCCACCCCTATTAAAAAAAAAAAAAAAAAAAAAAAAAAAAAAAAAAAAACAGGAGTCTTGTCTTGACTTAAGCGCAAAGTTGTGGAAGGTCTTAACTTAGGAAAACAAACAGTACTTATAGCGATATATGCGTAGGATCCATTGAGCTCTAGACAATCCTATGGTTCTTATGGAATCCTCTTAAATACATTGACTCATTGAGACTCAAATTTGATTTATATATTTTGTATTCTGATTTTTATTTTTTTTAAACCATTTCCTCTTGAGTTGGACGGACTTCTTACTAATCCTCATCATTGCAATATTATGGATACCTTTTTGAATATTACCTGACCTCACTGCTTCAGACCGCTTCTGTACTTTTCATTGTATTTTTCGACATCTTCATTTCATACTAAAATAATCTTCAGGCTTTTGTTGGTACACAGTGATATTAAATAAATTCAGCTTACTCCTATTGCAGCATGGGGTATTTATTGGAAAATCAGGCATAAGGTACCATGATGATACTGAAATTTAAATCCGACATACTCCCTTTGATTGAGAAATTTATTGGATTGCTTTACAAAATGAAAATCAAAATGATTGATATTTCCCAAACAATGTAACGAATACCCCGAAAGTGATTAACCTAATTGAATAACTGTAACTGGATATCCTTTCCGGAAGGTGGAACGACGAGCGAGGGAAGCTGGCGAACGTAGGGTATTTTCGAAGTCCGTGACTGACATAAAACTCCCAGGGTGTGCCCTCCAGAGCGTGAGATTCTCTTGTCTCAGAGAACAAAAGAAGAGGTGGATTATTTATTTATTTTTGACTCGGCAGTTTGTGCAACCCACGTGTTGAGATGATGCACACGTGCTTTTGATTACCAGCTCGTGACGTCACGCCTCGTGTTCTGGTGGATGGGACCCCGAATTTTGAGGTAGTTCCATTCGGCCGTTTTCTGCCATTAATTGTCTTCAATCTGGTGATGGGCGAACGTCATTTGGGCATAAAATGCCTTTCAGAAGTTCAGCCTCCAATCGGAGAGTCAGGAAGGTCATTACGACTTTCGTCACTGCAATGTCAATGTTTCTATTTTGGTTTTCGTACGAGTATCGAGTGTCAAGTTTGTATGTGTAGAAAAAAAAATCAATTATTAGGATTAAAAAAAAAAAAAAAAAAAACAACTTTCGATCGCACTCGTAGAAAACAGCAAACACGTGTTTGGGCGTTGCAAGGAATCCTAAAACTCCAAAACACATGTATGCAGTTGTCTGCAAATTTTTTCGATTTAGCGTTATCTTTTCTTCTGCTTTTCTGAGAAAAGGATCTCTGTATTTCTCATTTAGCAATGCATTTTTTAAACTCGTAAGCACATTTGTAGTTGCATCTAAGCTGTTACTAAGCTGTTAAATTTTGTCACAAGTATATTCTGATTAATCTCTTTACTGGTAAGAAGTTAATTGACTTAACTAATTTTAGAAGATTTTTGTTCCTTCATCTGTATCAGGGTTACCCTATACATCTACTATTTCTCCTCGACTAAGTAAACATAGTGGGAGAGAAGTTTTTGTCATTTGTGCTTCATTTCGTTGATTTTCTAATGGATATCATAAAACTTACTTTTCAATTTTCTAATATTTCCTTCTGATGGGGCAGCATATATTAAAAGTGCCATGACACAGAAAGAAACAGTTTGAATTAACGTAATTTTATTAAATTAAAGTTACTGCTGCATTTCATTACTGCTGCATTAAATTACTGTTTTTTTAAATTACTGCATTAAATTACTGCTTTTTAACATAATAGTCTACAGCCTTTTACTAGAACGCTGTTTAAAGTTTTGTTTTGATTATATTTTACCTAATATGACAAATGACAACATTCTTACTCACATTTATTTATGCACCTTCGTGCATATCGTACCAGAAAATAGCAGTTCTTGTACTTTTATAGAGCAGAAACTAGTAGAGAAATAAAATAACAGGCAATTTTTTGAAGCATACATGTTCCTCTCCAAAGTCGCGGAAGGACATCAAAACGGATGGATATTTTAACCTCTCAAACAAAACAGGTACTTGATAAACATATCAAAAGAGCTCATTTGCGATGTAGTAAATCCAAAATAACTTAATAACCTCCAATCTCCGCTACAAACCCGTCTATTTTCACAACTAATTTCCACCGAAATTATCTCCGATTATCCTCCCACGCAAAAAACTCTTCAATCTTCAACGCACCTCCGAAGAAAGAATCAAAAATCCCCATTTTCCCCTCCTCTCGAGGTGTGAGAAGATATAAAAGCCAGTTTGACCCTTTCGGTTTTGGATTACTGTCCAAGTTTCGGATTTCCAAGCACACTGACCTGCCTCCAGCTATAGAGTTGAGGGGTATTAATCAAAATAAATTATCATATTAAGATCTAGGTTTCTCTTCTCGTCATACTTTTCAAATTTCGTGCGTTTGTTAAGCTGTCATCGCTCGTTTGGGAAGCTTTTGAAGGCGTTCTCAAAGGCTTTTTTCTTTCACATGTAAATAAAAGTGAGTAACGTTCTTTGTTTACCAGAACAAAAGACTTATTTGAGGACTCGGGAAGCCTGTCTCTCTGTGTGTAGGGGGATTGATAGTTCTTTTATTCATGATACTGTTAGAGAAAACGCTCAAGTGCATTAAGAACACAAGCACGCGCTTTTTTTTTTTATTCAATAAGAGTACCGCTGAGTTTGTCATTAATAATAAAAGCTTTTTTTTCTGAGTTAAAAAAAAGGGTTTAATTTTAAGTGATCCTCGAAAAAGTCAGGGATAGCGCTATAGGTGGGTATCATCCTGGGATGAGAGGGGCATTAACCCTTTCAATAATCTTTCTATGTTGCTCATCCAAAAGGAGTGCAATAAATCAAATTCAAAAGAAAAAATCTGGTATGGACCCCACACTACTTCCTTTTACGTGTAAATTTCTTAGTAGTTGCCTTAAGTGTTAAAAAAAGTGCTTGGAGTGAGCAAGGTAACAATTGAAATATTTACTCCCCTAATCTGCTACGAAACAATGCAAAAAATATTTTACAATGGTTAATTTTCTAAATATTGCTGATTTTAAGATCATTCAGTAAATTTTTCGCAAAATATCGCCAATAGCGCCAAGTTGAACCCAAATTCAAAAAATTATTTTTTCGCCAAATTTGTCACCAATTTGGCAATATGTCGCCAAGATGGCGTCAAACACTCGGCGACCAAAAGCTTGGCGACATATCGCCAAGTGGTAGCGCCAATTCATATCACTTGAGTCTGCATTGAAATTAACACTGATTTACCCCAAAAAAGGGGTTAAACACCCCCTTGGGAACATTCGAATGCAACCACAAGGGAAGGTGCATAACTAGACCATCCTCAGAGCCTACATACCAAGCTAGAAGCTTCTACGGCATATAGTTTTTGAGTTATGCTACCCACATACATACATCCGCACATACGTATATACAGACGTCACGAGAAAACTCGTCGTAATTAACTCGGGGGTGGTTGAAAAGGATTTTTCGGCTGCTTATATGTTGGTAGGTGCATATGCACGTGCTGACAGGTCGAAAAACTACTGAACATTCATTCGGGAGTGAGCAAAATCAAAATTTAGACTCAAATTTGAGTGATTTTTTTTTCGCGATCACAATACTTCCTTTACTACGTAAAAGGAAGTAAAAAGGAAACAAAACTTATTTGCACAAAATGAATTAACGAAGTACATTAAATACTAACTGAATATGTTGTCACTTAACTTGCACTACATGTTAAACTTCCATATTTTTTCTGCTAGTGATACAGTAAAACGTTTTACAGTGAGATTGGTTTAAGATTGGAAATTCATTTTGTTCAGTAAGTAAAATAAATTGTGTTAAGTGTACTTCCTTCGGCCTAGGTATCACATAATTTAGAGGACGTAAAATATATAACTAAGAACACTAAAAATGTTTTTAATTTGTTGTTCCTTCACCCAGCCTTATGAATGTATTTCTTTTACAAATATTTCTCCTCTCTTTAACAAACTACTGTATGAAAGTCACCGTGGACAAAAGCTATAAACGCATAAAATACCCCAATCTCCGTCTTTTCCATGGAAAGTGCGAAAAATCAGATGTAGACAATGCACAAGGGTTTTTACTCGAATAACTTCAAATTAATGAAATGTTGTCCTTTTACATTATTTTTCTGATGAATGTTTTAAGTTTTGCTTTCAGTACCCTTTTATAGATACAAACTTTTGACATAGTTTTATAGCATTAAGGGGTTACAGTACCTCAAAAATGACCAAAAGACCAAAAAAATTTTTGTTGCTTATTTCAAAAGTAAAAGTTATTTAAAACACTCAGAAAAAAATAGCATTGTTTTAGCTAAATTATTTAAAAAGTTATGAGTGACTTTAGGGCATGCATGCTATGTGTTCTAATGGAAAAGCCAAACTTTAAAGTGCTTTTTCTCGGTGATCAGTTTTTAGTGTTTCTATGTTACTAGAAATGCTAAGGATTTTTTCTATTAAAGATATAACTTTAAAGCAATATTTTTTGCACTCAGGATAATATATTTAACAAAACTGTGCATTGAATAAGCGTTTTATAAATTACAAAAATTTTTAGAGTTTGTTAAACCTCGAAAAACAAAATTTTCTAACAATTTTTTACATAAAAGGTCACAAAATATTTTCAAATCAAAATATAAGAAAATGAATGCACAGATCTTTTAAGGTAATCCTTGTGATCATTTCGCAAAAAGAAATTTTGAAATTAGTGCCAAAAAGCCTTACTGTGTTTAAAAAATTGAAATTTTCTTAAATATTTCAATTTTTCCAAACAAGTGTGCAACATTTTTAATGTTTGAAAATAAATTATTGATTGATAAACTAGTGTATAAACAAGGATTTCAAAGAATTAACTTTTTCATTTAAATTAAAGAAATTTGTTAGAAAGGTACTGTAACCCCTTAATTAAAAACATTTAAATGTTATTCGTGCATAAAAAATGCTTTGTAATCTTTTGTAATAGTTTGCATTAAATGCAAAATAAATGAATGCAATGTACATAATTACCTGGAGAGTATATTAAAGTTGATGAACATGTTCTATTGCATTTTGGAAGAGTGAAGGTTTCGAGTCAGATAAACGCGTTGCAATTTCTTTTAAGCATAAAATGCGTCACCAATCAAAACAGTTTCTGTGGTGTAACTATTTCCTAGGACATATAAACCTGAAGTGAAACATTGGAGTAAACATCTCCTAAGCTCCCTTTATGCTTAGCGTTAACAACTTTTAACTAAGGTTAAGTATCATAATAGAAAAAAGCATTTCACATATTTTGTCACAAATTTTATCCACTGAGCTTTGCTTTTGCAATTAAAGTTGAAAAGCTTATTAGATGAACATATAAAATAGTGTCCTCGTATAATATGCTCGTGTTATAGCGATCAATCTCTTATAAAAACCCTAACCATTATGAAGATTTTTGAAAAAGATTCCACTGATTTTTTACAGTAAAATGCTATATTACATTCAGTATAACGTCCATTTAAGGTACAAACTTCCAATCTAAAGATTTTTAGTTGAAGAGAGTTATTTTCTTCCTTGTGATGGAACGTTTTGTTTTTGGTTAAATCCTTAAAATAAAATTAATTTCAAAGGCACGATGGAGCAGTTTAAGTTGAAAAAGTTGGTTTGGATTAAATCATATTAACACCCGAAAAAATAGCAACGAACACCATTCGAAATTCAAACAAATTACTTAGTCTTTGCATGAATACTAAACCATTGTTGAGGGAAAAAAAGAAACACTGGCCGCACGAGACATAAAAAAGAGCCAACTAAAGACTTTATAAATATTTTCCCTCTAATTTAGTTATTTGGCATTTAACATATTCTGTTGGGCCTAGAGCTTTTATTGTATACATGCGTGTTTGTTTTAAGTATTTCATTTACAAAAAGATGGAAGAGAGTTTGTTATGAAAGTTTGAAATACGGAATGATTGCACACAATGATTGTTTTCTATCACCGCAAATCTTAATTTCTTCCCGTTTTCTAGCAGATCAAAAATACCACTTAGAACTACTTGTTTTATTACCATCTTTTGAGTGATTTTGTATTGAAAGTTTCTTTTCATTTCAAAGTCACGATTGGTAATCTTCGTGGAAATACTGTTTTTAAAGTCATAATTACGCAAAACTGAGGGCAACGATCTCCTTTTCAAATTCTCTGTAATTATACAATAGCTAGTATGAAGATAAAAGCGCTGGTGTTAACAAAACATAAAGCGGTATTTATTCGTTGCGAAATCCACTCTTCACAAAGAGAGCCGATTATTATGTATATTACTGTGAAATATTAGCTCTGTCTTGTGTGGTTAAAAACGGATGTTCTGTCAAAAAGACTACATAAAATCACAGTGAAATCAGTAGTAAATTCAACATTTTGTGTCATTTATGTTTTGAACAATGCATATATTCGTAAAACTTCTCTTTTTTTTCGTTCGTCATACCGTTGAACTATGCTACTAACAGGAGCGGAGTGCTTTGTGCCATTTCAATAGTATGGTGAATTTACTACTGATTTCACTGTGATTTTATGTAGTCTTTTTGACAGAACATCCGTTTTTAACCACACAAGATAGCGCTAATATTTCACAGTTGTATACATAATGATGTGCTTTGTGCCACTGCATTTAAATTAATGTTGTACTATTAACTAGGGTGTTATCTGCGAGTAAATCAGTGCTATATTGTGAATTGGAATGTTATTTGGCCTAGTGTCTAAATACGGGTTATCTAACTGGAGTGATATTTTACCCTTATATTCAGGCCGTAGTGGTTGTATCAGTGAGGAATTGAATTCGTAAATCGCAAACTGCGGGTGCAATAGCTGCCTATTGAAGATCCTCCGTGTAGCTGAATGGTAAATCCATCGTGAACACAAAGTCCTCCAATTTTTCATTCCTAATCTTTTAAGATGCTGGATGCTGAATCTGGGAATGCTCGACTCTTGCTATGACACGCCTATTAAAACTAAACATTTATCCGAGTAAAAAACAATGAATGCAAGAAGCATAACTTCTGACATAAAATCACGCACCAATTTTTTGAAAACTGCCCTTTATGAAATTCTGGTGAGGTTTCTGAACTGTTTCGAATCTTGTTCATCAAATTGTTTAATTTCTTCTCTCCTTATATTAGTTGATTTTTAAGTACTTTAATTGAAGGGGCAAGTGGATAAAGGTGATATGTGACAGTTTCGGAAAAGCTTACTTTAAACCATGGATGAAGGTGAAAAGGTAATCATTTTTTTTTTGAAAGCTTTTTCAAGAAATTAAAAAAAATTTCACATATCACTTTTGTTCACTTGCCCCTTCAACGGTGTATGTGAGTTAACACAATTGAACACACACTAATTTGAATTTATATAAATCGGCGAAATTCAAATATCACATATCACCTTTATTTACTTGCTCCTTCAATCGTTATTCGTATTTTCATCGTTTTTACTTTACCTTGTTGTGTTTTGAACGAATTCTTACTTTCATTCTCCTATTTGATGTTGGCCATTCGAGTGAGTGAGTGAGTGCACTTACCGACTGCCGTAAAATGACTGCCAGGGTCTTTTTGTAGGCCGGCAGTCGGAGTCGGTGTCGGAATTTATTCAAGACACCAAAAACATAACATACAATAAAACTAGTAAAAGACAAATAACAGGGTACAATACAAACACAGCATGACAAAGGACTTACAAAACACAGAGATATGAAAAGATGATAACGAAACAAACAGAATAATAAAAATAAATAAATAAAAAAAAAGGCAAATTCACTAATGGCTGAATTCGAATGGTTTGGCCATTCTAATACTGTATGTTTGCGTTTTGTGCGCCTGGCAGCCACGGACGCTTCCATCTGAAAAAAGGGGGGATAGATTAAGGATGCGCACTACCCGATGCCTTCAGCTTTTGTTCGCTTACTACTTCCTCGTTGCTTTTCCCCCCTATTTCGAGAAAGTCCGAAGAGACTCGGCGCGTGCGCAGATACGGCGGAGGTCGCACGAAAAAATTTTAGACAGTAGTTTTGTGTTTTATTCATGTCTCGAAACTCTATCTTCGGAAAGGAAGTTTTTTTTTTTCTTTTTTTTTGAAATAAATTTACGCCTCTTAATGTCTGATCAACCAACTCTTCTGTCACTGGCAGACCTTCTAAGCAGCTTGATTTTGCATTAACCGCCACAGTTGCCTTCATAATTAGAGCTATTGCACAGTGTCCAAGAGCACGTAACATTTCTTACATGGAAAAAATGGTTTGTCGTAATTCTTAACCGTGAGGTGCAATATGCTTTGCAATTTGTGCTGTTTAGTGTGTGTGTGTGTGTGTGTGTTATGAGACATTAGGGGGAAGGGGGATTTTCATTTATTTTTACATTTTTTTTTTCATTTATTTATTTTTTTTGTAAATTACTTGCAGCTTATTTGCACATGAATGTGCATAGAAAATCTTTAAAATGATTACTGAATATTTTCGGTAATCTTTTGTTAGAGCTTCCTGTCCAACGCTAACTGCTGCTATTTGGCGGACACTCACTTTTATATCTTTTTGTGACTGATAATTAATTTTCTTCTTGGGAGTATCCTCTTGATTGAAAATTCATTCTAATTTTTCGAATCTGCTGCGACGAAAGCTTTGTGTGTGGCGCAGGATGCGGATTTTGGTGTAATAGAAAACAACACGCGATAATTACACACTTATGTGCTTAGAACCATAACCGCCTTGATAAATGACTCGACTTTGCAACATTGCTTTCGAGTAGTGGGCGAACGTGTGAACTTTTCTCACCTTTTTTGCATCGTCGTATTCCTGCCACGTCTGCCCCAAACTTCAAGATGATCCTTCTCTTTTTGTGTGCCCGAACTGTGCTTTAACCATCAATTAAAGCGCAAGCTGCCAATAGCACCTCAAAAAGCGTAATTCTCTCTCTCCTCCCCTCTTTAATGATACCGTGTCTGTCATCTGTTTTGTGCTTTGAACTTGGAATGATTTCGAAACGAAAATTCTTATATTTGGGATCAGGGTTGCCACTTTGGCTTCTAAAAGCCTTTCTGATTGAGAGCTATTGCTTTTACTGTGATTCATATCACTATGTTTATGTACATTAAAAAACATCTATAGTAATCAGGGCTTCGGAGTCAGAGTCGGAGTTGAGGAGTGGAGTTGTAGTCAGTATTTTTCTGACGAATACGTCGGAGTTTGGAGTCGAAAGTTCTATAACTCTTGGAGTCGGAATCGAAGTCTAAAAATTCCCAGGGATCGGTCATTTTCTTTCCGACTACGAAGCTCTGATAAAAACTTTGGTTTTTTATTTAATTGTTTCCACAGCTTTAAAAGTTTTAGTACTAATTTATAACGTGTTGGACAGAATTTGAAAGTGATAATTGCCGCAGTTTAAGTTTTTGAAAATTTTGAGCATGATATTACGATCTGCGTTACCTATTATGGGTAGCTAGATACGAAGTTAGTGGTAACAGAGCTGATTTCAAGTTCAAGGTCGTTTAAATTTATGAGTTTGAAAATTTGGTGCAATACATCCTTCAAGGAAATCGAAAATATGCTGTTTGGATAACAGAAATCTGCATCCAACTTGACATAAAATTCGAGGAAGTCACAGGCGAAGATGACTAGATCATTTTGGAGGTTGCTTTATTTTAAAGACGGGGTGGGAGGGGGGGAGGGCTTGCATGGTTTTTCCTCCCTATCTTTATTTTTGTGAATGACTGCTTTTGAAGATAATACGAAAAATTTAAGTTACTGGTGGAGTCATCATGTTCATCATTTTATTTTCTATGAATCAAAGGTAAATGCACTATTCTTTATGTGGACATCTTGCTCTGCACAGAGTAGAAGCTATTTATGCCTTTGATATTTATAGTTTAGAATAAACTTAAGCTTAGAAAGCAAAGTACCGCACATTGCTGAATTGCAAATAATGGTTCATGCCTCACACTGAACACTTTTAAAAACTTTTTATGGTGTTGAGAAATTGTTACTAACTACAAGAGTGACAACACACACAAAAAAATAAAGTAACCATATTATAGGTATTTTATCTTATCCTATCGAATAGCAGGTTAGATAAAAATTTGTATGTGTCTTTGATTTGTTAGTGATGACCAGTCAATACGTTATTCAAAAAGCTTTAACAATACACATGATGAGAATACAGCACATTATATAAATGCACAGATGATGAAAATTCTACATATTGAATGAAAAGTCAACATTTGATTGAGACATTGAATAAAGTGTTTCATTGAATAAAATTAATATTGGAGTCGATGAAAAACTTCACTTTCAACACTTTGGAAGAGAAATTAACCAAGTGTGGGAGAAGTCAACATACAGGATTAAAAGTCAAAAGTTTGACTTGGATGAAAAGTTAGCTCATTGAATAAGTATACGACATGAAACAATAGAAATGCTTTTATTTTCATTTTAATTAATTTTCTTAAAAAGGACCGAGCCGTGCGAATCCTTCTTCTGGTTCACTATTTGAAGATATTTCATTTAAAAGACGAACGTATTATGATTGGGGCAAACTTTTCAATGAACTTACTTCGTTGTTTTTACAAACTCGGTGTATTGTTTGGCTTCTTATTTCGTCTCGATCTGGCAACCCTGTGTGAACAGGGGGGGGGAGATATTTCCGCAAACGGGCTGACTTACCGACCGACATTTTTTACCTCAAAAAGCGAGCGTCAGTTCACTAATTATCACCGATGTCGACGCGGGGTAATTAAATTGGGAGATGATGGGCAAAGTTTGATGGGGTAATGATTGCCGCTTCGTGCAGGTTGTCGCGTTCGCCAGTTAATATCGGGTTTTTCATTTTAGGTGTTTAAGTGGTAAATGGCTTTGATGTAATTATGTTGCGACGGGACGCGTCAATCGGGTTAAAATTGCCCGTTTGGTGGCATGTAACTCTATATCACGAGGATGTTAGAGCAAATAAAAGGTGCAGGAACCTGGCTTTATCAGCGGAGTTGGCCTTAATAGCATCTCACGTGTTATTTATAGTGAGGGAAAAAAACTTGGAGAGCAGTGGATAAAGTTCATAGTCGTGTTTTGATATGGTGACTAAATTTAAAAGTGATGAAGTAGAAATTAAATTATTGTACTTCTATCGTAATTCGTGCTATTTTTTGGACGAGAACTGAGAGAAAACACACACACAGGGTGAGTCTAAACTCTTGAGCAAAACTTTAAGGCTAGATCATGCTTTAGAAGGCTCAAAAAATTGATTTTCTGGGGATTTTTTTAGGATTGAAAAAAAAAAAAAAGTCTTGCGAACTTTTTAGATTATTTTATTACATGTCTGTGACATTGGGAAAACATTTTTTTCAGACAAAAATATTCTCATGCAGCCGATTTGTATGCTCATTCGTGCAACTGTTATTTTCAATCAACGGGCCAAATGAAGCTCGTCATTTTCATCAGAAAAAAAAAAAACACCATTTGGTTTTCATATATTTTTTTTTTCTATATGAACTAAAAATGACAAAGAAAAAAAAATCATGAAACTTGAATGTTTTTTTCAGGTGTGATAAAGTTTTTTTTTTTTTTTTTTTTTTTTTTACAAAAAGTGATGAAAAGCAAAGCCTAAAAATAATTAAGCTTTTGGGGCTTGTATCGTTTTTTAACTTGTGAAATATTCTTGTAAAAGTGTTAAAAATTTCTTAAGAATAAGAGTCTTAAGTTAATTAATTTCTTTTGTTAAAAATTTCCTAAGTTTATTTTAAAGAACACACAGCAGCTGATTGTTTTATTACTTCGACTTCCAAATATCTTTCAAATTTGCGCCATTGTTTAGAGCACACATTCTCTTATTCGAACCCCGAAAACCTTCCACCGCATTCCCACAGTTTCATCTCCGCAACCCAATTTTTCTTTATAAGATTACCGAGCCTTGCGCGAGCCCTATTACCCTTACCCCGCTGTCTTTCAGGTGCTAAATTATTAACCCTACGAGTGTTGCTCTTTAATTTGGTCACGTAGCAGCGGTAGGTGTTCCGCCATTTTTCAATGTTTGGATTAGCCCTGGCGCAGAAAGCGCTCTGATTTAAAAGCAACGCAGTGCTAATAATGTGCCTGGACTGTGAACTGTGCATCGTTGATCATAAAACGTGGACTTGCTGTATTTTATAGGCCTGTTCCTATTTGTTTTAATTGTCGTTTATGGCCGTTTTGGTACTTTTCCTACATGCAGGTGTTCAATATTTTTACGATCACGAAGAAAATGGACTCGTTTGTTATTTTTTAGTGCTTCCCCGTCATTGAATTTATGGGGAAAGGAGTATTCTGGACCAAATGTATTCATCGAATTTTTGTTCTTCATTTTTCTTCTGTGGAAGAGTATATTCTCTTTCAAATTCGTCGATGAAGTTTTAAACTTAAATTTGCTTTTCTATAAGAATTTTCCTTAATTTCACATATGTTTTAAAACGATTTTTGTTTTTTTACTTATCTATTTATTTATTTAAATACGGAATAATTTAATGAATCGAAATACCTTATTCAAAAAAAGAAATAAGCGATAAAAAATGAGTATCTAAGAACTGGTTTGAAACTGTTAGAAAAAAGAAATAATTGTACTTATTTTTGCAGCTTTTAATTTGTCAATTAGAGTGAACGTTTTCTTTTAAATATTTAAATTTTTAACGTTTGGGAAAATGTTTTTGAGTCTTACAGTATGTTTTTATTCCATCTATTGTTTTAGAGATAGTTGTCGGTATTAGGGAATTTAGCAGCATTTAGTATGCATGTAATTTCTACTGTTCAAGCTGAAATGCATACGATCAAACACTATATTTCCTCCGATTTAATGTTGCTTTCCAAGTGTGAAATAAGCCTTACTGTAATTACATTTATCAAAAGAAAAAAAAAACTATTATTGTTGTTATTGTGAAAACTATTATTGTTGTTATTGTGAAAACTATTATTATTATTTATAATTTACATGAAATTTTGTAAAAATATATTTTTATTTCTTTTTATAGCATTTAAAAACTCAAGAACTTTTTAGCAGTTTAAATTATTTTTTTTTTATTTTTTTTTGCATAAAAACAAGAAAATGTATTAAAAGTAGTGGAGAAAATAATAAATTGCAAAACAAAGAAAAAAATTGAATTTTTCCTAGTGAGCTTTACTTGAAATAAATATTTAAAAAATTAAGCATTAAAAAAAAAATGCGCGTGCTTTTTATTAAATCAGAAAAGGCAGTTTTACTTCATCTCCTACATCAGTTAATAAAAAATGTCCCCCTTGCTCGAGAAATAAAAGAATGAATCGAACAAACAAACAAAAACTTTGAGCGTTAAAATCTGCATTTCATTGAACTTCAACAAGTTGCAAATATGTTATTTTTTCACTCCTTTGCTTTTGAAGCTTCGAATATCTTTATTTCTTTTCTTTATTTATGTGGGGAGAAAAGGGCTATGTAAATATTTTGTTTCTCCTACATATTTTCTTCCGTTTTTCAATCCGTTACTTTGTTCTGTCTGCCGTTGTGAATTCAACATTTTCTTCTTTATGCTTCGCAACCAGCCACTGGCTGAATATTTCACTGTGTGGAGGACGTCTTTTCAAAGAACAATTCCCTTCTTCAAGAATATTTTAAGAGCAAAACCTTTTTTGATAAGTTTCAGTGGGGAAAGTTCGCTGCAGAGCCTAGCGTGGGAGAGGTTTTGTTTTAGTTGCAAAAAGATTTTTGTTACATGGAGAGGATAGAAATAGCATGTCAAAATATTTCTGAAAAAAATCTCGTGCACTATTTACTTTTATGCGATTTCTTTAGAGTGTGTACAGTAAACATGTAAAGAAAACGATAAATTTGTAAAATTAAATAACAATGAGTCATCCTCTTAATTCTAGCTATCAATATGTTTGTTCGCACATAACATCTGATCTACTGAACCGATTTGGACGATTTTTTTTAATCGATAGGAGATGGTGTAACTTAGGTGCCATGTACTCACATGACGATATTTGTTCACTAGAAAAAAAGTTATTATGGAAAACAGTAAATTTCATGTCATTTTTCCATTAAATGATTAAATTTTCAATCCATCCAAAAAAAGTACACGCTTTGAATTGAGAACCTCCTCCTTTTTTAAAGTTGGTTAATAAATAAAAAACGGCAGCCATGCTTCAAGATGGTATCATGACATTACTATGAGGTTATTGTATGTTTATTACATTTCGATTGCGAAAATCAAGTTATTTCATTAAACATCTATAAAATTATTTCAAAAAGAAAAAATTATAATTACATAAAATAAACGTCCAACCTTTTCTTTTAAATTTATATACCGATTACAAGAAACTATTTAGAACGTTTACTATGTCCAAAGTCACGGTTTACACATATGTCACAGGTTTACCCATTTTTATAACTTCGAAAAATGTTGCATTGCTTTAGTATTAACAAAAGTGGTTGTTCTCACTTCGATTTTTAAAAAAAGTGAAGCAAAGGATAGTGTAATTATACAGTTTGTAAAATGTGTAGAATACGAGACATATATTTTTTACTCAACATTATTAAAAAATGTTTTTCATAATTATTTCAATCATTTTTTGAGCTTCACGTTACTGCAATTTGTAATGTGCTGAGCTTCTCCTGTTTGGTTGTTTTCTTGGTTGTCGGGCTGGAAAAAATGAACAAAGGGTCATGTTAAGGTAAAATTCTATTCATGTACGAAAATTATAGAAATAAAAGAATAATGACTGACGTAAGGCAAATCAACTTTACAATTTTCTACATGTAATTTTATTTGTTAAATATGAGAGACGTTTTAAAGTGGACAGCTTAACTAAACGATTGGTTTAAAAACCTGAAGTAAAGCTAAGGAGGAATGCAACAAGAAAAAAGCTCAAAAAGAGTAGATTGACGTAATCATAAAATGCTAAAACTTTTGGAGGAGTTTTCAGTAGCAATAAAATTTAAAACCATTCGCTAATTAACATTTGAATTAGCAAAAACAAAAAAGGTTTATTCTTTGAGAAGTTCATTACATGGAAATTGGATGTTATGATTTGAAATAAATTTTAATTTGGAATGCTTTCCACTATATTTTTACTTTGAGAGAACGCGGATTCCCGTTTTTTCACATATCTTCATTTTTTATAAACAAAGCTATACCCACAGCATATCTAATTCAAATTTGACCAAATCATTTTTGGCCCATTTTCGTTAATTTTCTCTCTAAAGAGTTTAGCCTTTTCCTTGGATAAGATGTAGTACATTTAAATCATTTTTGGCCCATTTTCGTTAATTTTCTCTCTAAAGAGTTTAGCCTTTTCCTTGGATAAGATGTAGTACATTTAAGTAAAAAAAAATCAAGAGACAAGTTTGATCGAAATGTTCCCCATTTGAGACAATCGGATATTGAAGATCTCTTAGCAATAATAGGACAGCTCCAGTTTTGAAAACTTTCAAGAATATCCTTTTAAAAACTCACTTTGAAGATTTTGTCTTTACGATTAGTAGTATGTTGGAGTTGGCCTCTATGGAACCAATATCAATGACATTTTAACAGAATATAATGTTACCATGAAGAAATTAATTGCTACGGATTGCAGTTGTCCCGTTTTTGCTGTGAATACACATCAACTATATTTTGAATTTTTTCTAATCGTACAAATAATATTTGGTTCTAGTAAGAAAATATACTTTAAAGTCCTTTAGTTTCAAAATAATATTGCAAAATAGGTAGCATTTTTTTTTTTTTTAAATCTTTTTGCGAAAAGTAATGCGAATGGTTCACTAGGATTAATTACATCCCAAACTCAATGACCTTCCACCATTGACGGATTTTTTCTCTTTAATTCCAAAGTGCATATGTGTGATGCAGAATACATCGAATACAAACATAAAATCGATAAATTCATTATTGCTACTAATTATGGAAATTAAAAAAAAAAAAACATGATTTAAAAGCAACTCTGTGGAGCTCACATAATCAACTTACCCTTCGCCATTCAAATTTAAATTTATACTCAGATAATTGACGATCATTGAAGGTCCATTATCACGCACGCTAATTTCAAACTAAGAAATAATCGAAAAATCTAACACGTCGTTTTATTGTAAATAAAAAAGAACACCCCAGGAAAGAACAATGTCCGCTAAATCGGAGAGGACCTTCAGTCAAAAAAAACTCCGAACGAAAGTTTCTTAATTAAAGCCAGACTAATGCCCCGGACGATCCCTTTCGGGAAATGAAGGAATGCAATAAAAGCAAAAGAAAAAGAAAACGAAAAGAAAAATCGAAGTTGTTACCACCACCAGGGTACCATCTGGTTCTCTCCATTCCTTCCATCTCCCGAAAACTGAACATGACACCTAATTTCAGGACCGAGCGCGCGATTTTCCGCGTCGCTAGCCGCATTCCGGAGCTGCCACTCGACCCCCCCCCGCCCCCTCACCCCCACTTCGAAGCCTTTCGATATTTCTGTTCCACCCCCCCCCCCCACCCTCTCTTTCCTCACGCACACTAATGCGATGGAAATGATCCCGAATGAGTCAAACTCCCTCCTCCTCTCCATCTTCTACCATGAGGACTTTCGCGCCTTTTCTCCCAGCGTTCCCGATGACTTCGCCTCTCTCTACAAAGAAATCGTCTGTCTTCATCTCGCCGCCATCCTATTCTGTTTCTGTTTAGGATGCAACAGTTTGGCTACTGGGTGAAAATTATCTTTGCAACTTTTTTTTACAGGTGGAATAATGGAATTTTTGATATTGTGTAGATTTAAGTAAAATGAATAATGAGCAAATCAATGCTTTGGAAAAAAAAAATTACATACACATATTTCGTAGTTGCAAGTAGCCACTGTCATCAATGTGTAAAATCGTGACTTACGAGATGCGAGTGATCCCATTGGATTAAGTATTCGCAGCTGACTCGCATCAAAAGTGATGTTTTGCACGAGATTAAGCTTCATTCGGGGATCTTTCGCATTAGAACTGAACTTCAGTCATTCGAGTCATTTAAGGGGTCTGGAGAGGACAATTGCTCCTCCCCTCTCCCCCGGCTTAAAAAAATAATGAATTTGCGTATATGTGGGCTTGGTTTTTGTTTTTCGATTCAATATACAATGAGTAAATAGCCTCTGACCACTTTTGAAAAAAAAATTTAGATGACGGGCCCGAGTTCAGTGAGTTAAATTCTCTTGGGATCACTCAGATTAAAAGTGAAGTTAAGTAAGTTAGTTTAGATTTAATCGGATCACTCATGCAATGGAAGTTAAGTGAGTTTTCTTTTTATTTGGAGATCTTTCATATTAGGAACGAACTTCAGTCATTTAAAGGGGTCAGGAGAGGACAATTGCCTGCCCCCCCCCCCGACCGAATTATGTGCTTGCGATATATGTGGGCTGTTTTTTTTCTTTTATCTCGATGCAACATGAAATTGAGCACTAACCAGGACCGTCATTTAGGGGGTCAGGGGGGGGGGGTCAACTGCCTCCTGACTTTGAGAAATCATTGCATGTACTCTCTTAAAAAAATCCCCCAATTTTCACTCAGACTGAGTTAATTTTCACTCCTTTCCAGATTTGAAAACGCACTTCTCTTATAGGAGCTAATTTCACTCCTTTTGTGGAGCGGTTATGACGGAGTGTCTTTCAGTTCCGCTCTTTAGAAAGAGTGATTGTGTAATTCACTCCTTTATAGAGCATTTTTAAAGCTTTTTTTTTTTCGGAAAGCGTCTCTTTTCGATAAAGCCAACACTCAGAAAGAGCGAATGCATCCGCAATCGATTTCACTCTTTTTTAGAGTGACTTTTTCGCTCTTTTGAATTAAGAGTGTACATGTCAGTGGTCGTGGTTTTTTTATGTTTCCTTATGAAATTGCATTGTATTTGGACCCTTTGCCCCCCCCCCCTAGAAAAACTCGAAATGACGGCCCTGGCACTAACCCTTTGGCCCCAAGGGAAAATTTTGAAATGATGGCACAACTTCAGTGAGTTATACTTATATTCATTCGAACCGCTCACGTTAGAAGTGAAGTTACATGAGTTTATATTCAATCGGATTGCTCAGAGTACAAGTAAAATTAATGAAAAGTGAGCTAGCTTTATCTGGAGATGACTCAAATTAAGTGAAGCTAGCATGTGAATCTCAAAGTCTTGGAGTCCATTGCTAGCATTTACCTTGGGTGCAGGGTACTGGAAACTTTCTCCCTTTCAATACCGTTACGAAAGTGTGGAGTTCTCCTTATTAAACCACTTGAATGGCTTAAACCCGATTAAACCGTTTGAAATTGGTAGTTTCGGAGGTTGCAGGATGTGCCAAGTGTCCTCAAGAACAGTTTTTGTTGTCTTATACCACACAGGCTGGCAGTTTGGGGGTACGCTCTTCCCTCTTTCCAACTGTACCGTAATCTGGTGTGAAGTCCAACTTCCATAGTATACACATGCCATACTGTTTATGAGTTAGGCAACCATTCACAGGACAACAACACATTCACACAAATGAGGGACAGGAGAGATATACTTCGCAGCAGTTTAACTTGGCAGTGACGTGACTACGGGCGGAGCCAACAGCGTGACGTTAGCCTATGAAAAACGAGCTAGATAAAACGTTACAGCCTACTTGGCGAATTAGAGGAGACCGCTGACTGCTTGTGTGCTCTTATTGGCTCCGCCCGTAGTGACGTCACTGCCAAGTTAAATTGCTGCGAAGTATAGAAAGTACAGTCAAGCCCGAGCCGGGATTCGAACAGTAAACCTCCCATCTACAGACTTCTCTGACCACTAGACTAGGCTGCCGGCTATAAAATTATTTGAAATTATACTCAGTTACTTTTAAATAGGTGTATCAAGTTTAGAAATTTTGCGTCGCCTTCAAGGGAACCTTACGAAAAAAAAAAAACAGTTCCACTCTTTTTTTATGTACTGCTGTTGAGGCATTTCATTTATTTTATGTTTATCACATTTAGCTCACGCTTTTATTTATATCCTCATGACTCAGTTATTTCTCAACGTTTTCTAGCAAATCTAGTGCTAAATAGTTTGTTTTAGCAACACCTAACATCATGCGTAACGGTTATATAAATATTGCAAAAAGTATTTTATTAACGTTGATTGAACAATAGTTTACGCACAAAGCAATTTTAATCAATTGCATTTAACCATTGTTGCAAAAACTAAGTGGGGAAAAAGTCGGGCACAGGACATTTCCGCCGCAACGTAGGACATTTCCGCCGCAAATTTATCTCCATCATCCCCCTCGTGATTCATTTCCGCCGCGTCTCTCCCCGCCGTATCTGTGCGACAGGACAAATCCCCCGATTGAGCTGGTAGAGTGTAATATTTGGCGAAGTGAAATTGGTGAAGTTTAAATTGATTTACACTGCATTGTGTGTGTGTGTGTGTGTGTTTTGACTTCTTTGCGATTTCCCCCCTAATATAAGTAGCCCGGGAATAAATTTCGCTTTTTAGATTGGGTCTTTGTCGCCAAATGAAGATGTGTCGCCAAGAATGAAAATTTTAAATCAGTAACCCCTTTCTCACCCTTGGAAATGGCGCGGCGGCTTTGTCCTGTGCCAGTCCGAGGTGGAATAGGAGTCGCGGCGGAAATGTCCCATGCGAAAAAAAGGGGGATAAAACTTGCGGCGGATATGTCCTGTTCCGAAAGTCTACAGCGCCTTAACTATGATATCCATAAGGGGAAAAGTGCGGAGAGTGGGGAATTGATATTTCTTTCACACACCTCCTCTCGTTACAGAGGGTATAGTAGATGCAGAGGTCGCTGGATTTACTAAGTGTCTTTCTTATTTTTCTCATATTGTTATCTTACCACCAGCTACCTTTAAAAGAACTGAAATCTTCAGAGCATTTAGAGAGAGAGAAAAAAAATTAGAAAATAAAAGCTTCCTTGCTTATCGTTTATTAGTTGTTTCTACCACCAAGTACAAAAGCAGTCATAATAGGTAGCTTGAGTGGCGATACCGTATATGAATGTTCGAAAACGGCGAATGAAGGGGCGGAAATGGCGCTTCTAAAAATTTCGGTTTCGCGTGAGAAGAATTTAAAATGAAGAATTTTTTCCATTTCCCAGCCTAAAAGTGTAATAAAAGTGAAGTTTATGCGAGATACGTGGAATCAGGGACAAATGTGGTTCCAGGTGTTGGCAGTTCAATCACGTCCCCCGCTTTAGGATAAGCCAATCATTTAAATGATTATGGAATAGGTACGAAAATCGCACCCTGTTAAATATGTATCTTGCTCAAATTTAACATTTGCCAGGGATAAAGGCTGTTTATTAATCTTTTTGCGTCGTGCCGTTAAGTTGTGATGCAATGTCGTGTTTGGCCCGTCGTTTCATCAATTCAAAAGATATTGTAAGACAATTTTGTCTGCGCGATTTTTGAATGCACTGTTAAAACTACAGGTTGCGCAAGGCACCAAGGGTGTAAACGTTGTAGCACCAGCGGTACCCCCTGAAGGGTGACACTTGCCTCTTTATGGCACCCTTGAAGGTGCCATTTGATTCCTTAGGGTGCCATGGTGACTAGGGTGGGGCGAAAAATAAAAAGTTTTTCAGATCAACTTCTAATAGTTGCCAAAAGTTGTCTTTGGTGATAGTTAGCTTTCGTGCAAAATTTGAGAAAAATCGGTTAATATCTTCAGGGGGCGCTGCGATCGCAAAGTTTTATCATAGCTTTTATCGGGGTTTTATGGTAAAAATATGAAAAATAATGCCGTTAGCTAATCTCATTGCATTTTTTTACTCATAAGATATATTTATGCGTTCAAAGCATATGAAATAACTCACAAAAAATTATTTTATATGACATATTTATATTTCAAGCATTTAATAAGAAACAAAAACGTGAAAAAAAGTGATTTTTTTAAATATAAATATATCATATAAAATAATGTTTGTGAGTCATTTCATATGCTTTTAATGCATGAAAACATCTTTTGAGTAAAAAAACGCAAAGAGACTAGCTAAAGGCATTCTTTTCGATATTTTAACCATAAAATCCATAAGAAAGCTATGGTAAAACTTTGCGATCGCAGCGCCCCCTGAAGATATTAACCGATTTTTCTCAAATTTTGCACAAAAGCTAACTATCACCAAAGACAACTTTTGGCAACTATTAGAAGTTGATCTGAAAAACTTTTTGTTTTTCGCCCCACCCTATGGTGACCCATGGGGTGCCATAGGATGCCGCATAAAGCCAAAGGGCCTTCAAGGGTGCCAATTTTCACCCCTCGGGGTGCCGTTGGTGGTACAACGCCAACGTTTCAACCTTAGAGGTGCCTTCTGCAACCCGTAGTTTTAACAGTCTATAGAAGGTGAAAAGATCAGTTATGTGAGAGTCGAGTTTCCCTTCATACGCGAAAAATGTCTAGTGTGTTGCAAATTTACAAGAGCATGATTATTAATAAACATATTTTGAAGATGTAAGAAAAGCAGTCGAAAACTTTATACAATTAATGAAGTTAAAAACGCAAGACAACGTGTCCAAAAGTACAAATAAAATGTTAAAATAGAGTTTGGAAACTCACATCCAATTCACCATAGAAGTTGAATCTGACTGTCATCTCTTTTTTCTGGATGTTTCCATCACACGTCAAGATAATACTATCGACACTACTGTTTGTCGCAAACCCTTTGCTGTCCCCCCCCCTTTGCTCTTCCCCCACATAAACTATCTGCTCATCCCCCCAAACAAAAATTAGCTGTTTTTAGAACTTTTGTTTCCCGTCCATTTGTTCCAATTCTAGTTTACTTTCTGCTGAGCTTAATTATTTGAAAAGCATTGCTATGGACCGGGGGTTCACAGTCGGTGTCATAGATAATATTTATAAAAAAATTAATCAATCCTACTAGTCGAAATCAAACGCCTACTTCGGGGAACTATTCCAACTTTGTCATTTTGCCATATTTTTCCGGAATCAGCTTTTAGATTGCTAGAATTTTAAAAAAGTTCAATTTTTCTGTTGCTTTTTTTCAAGTGAATAAATTGCAATTTTCGCAACTCAAAGATCCAGTTCAGGGTCTTGATACATGGGGTATTTATACTATTTCATGCCAGTGTAAGTTAAATTATATAGGACAGACACGACGTGCTCTAAAATTCCGAGTTAAAGAACATGAAAATTGTGTTGAAAAATATGATTTCAAACGCTCTTCCATAGCCCAACACTGTTGGTCATGTGGTCATATTTTTTATTTTTCCTCTGCAAAAATTATCCATAGCTGTTCTTCGATTTTTGATTTAGATTTTTGGGAATCCTATTATATCTGGAAAAATTCTAATTTAGTTTTCAACGATCTGTCTAGCACCACTCCTTTCCCTAACATTTGGAAATCTTTTATTTAAAAACTTTTTCGTCTGTGACGTAATCTTTGTTGCGCAGTTGTCCTCTTTCCCCCATGACGTTACAGTTTCTGCGGACCTACTCTTTCTGTTCTGTTTATTTACCCTCGCGTTTCTCGTATTCCTGGTTCACTTGACTGTGGTTAGTTGAACCATCATCTTTTCGCACTGATGATGGGGCTTCATTTGTAATAGCCCCGAAATAGCTATTTGCTAGAGTTTCCAAACTCTATTTTAACATTTTATTTGTACTTTTGGACACGTTGTCTTGCATTTTTAACTTCAAATTTTGAAGATATTTGTTGGTTTCGCCGCGCTGAACGTTCACCTTTAAGGGTTTTATATTATTTTGTTGCATTTTTGAAAATTGACTTTTTTAAAATTAATGTCATGTGAAATGTAAGATTTAAAAAATGTTGTAATAAAATGTTGTGTTTAGTCCATCATTTCA
The DNA here is from genome assembly GCA_038373865.1 of Uloborus plumipes. Classification (NCBI taxonomy): domain Eukaryota; kingdom Metazoa; phylum Arthropoda; class Arachnida; order Araneae; family Uloboridae; genus Uloborus; species Uloborus plumipes. The sequence continues at coordinate 211,740 of JAXGGA010000325.1, forward strand.
TGAATTTAAAAAATATTGAACCACAATTTCTTACACTCGAATTTTAAGTATGGAATGCAATACAGATAGGTTTGTACCAGCTAATTCCCCCCCCCCCCGCAAAACGCTTAAAATATGTAGTATATTCGAAATTTACAAGCGTATAATTAATAAGACCTATCTACTTATATTAAAAACTGAGTATCTTTCTCACTATCTTTCTTTCTAACTATCTTTCTTTCTAACTATCTTTCTATCTTTCTATGTCACGCTTCTTTCTCCTGAACGCCAATGAACTGAAAGTCGAACCAGGTACCGATAGATAGGTAATTTTTCAAGCTTCTTTAGTTTCAATTGATATAATTATACGATTTTAATTAGCGAAGATATCAATTAATAAGTAGTCAAATTTAAAGCGATTAAGCCTAATAAATGATTAAATATGAAATCCATTCTTGCAAACCGTCGTTGCTATGAAACGGTGATAACAATGATAATGAGAATTTTGAATGAAGGCTTAACTAAATCAAACACGAAACTCATAAGCGGACCACTTACGTAGAATTTTTATCGCTAGCTACTGGTAATATTTTGAAACATTTATTTGTTGAAGAGCCATCTACTTATATTAAAAACTGAGTATCTATGTCTGCTTTTTTTCTTTGAGCGACCTGAACTTACTGAAACTTTCCTCACCATCTTGAAGGCGTGAAGCATCTCAATAATTCGAATGATTTTTTTATATAGGAAAAAAGTAAAGGCGTGAAGCGCCTGTAAGCGAGCCGCCTTGGCGGGGAGTAGTTTCTTTAAATTTTTTTCTCACTACTTTCAGGGCACGAAGTGCCCGTGCAACGCCGGGCCACGTGCGTGGTATGTCTTGAAATCGAATGAACATTAAATTATATCAAATAATATAATTTCAGAATGAGGTAAAAGTTAGAGAGGGGGGACGTTATGCATCAGCATGCCGCAGGAAGCTAATCTAGCTGCCCTGGCAGCTAGTCTTTTAATGATATTTGTAGGTTTTGCCGTGTTGAATGTTCATCTTGTAGGGATTTTTAAAGGATTTGTTGCATTTTTTTTTAATTTGAGACCTTTTTTGTCAATTTGATGTGTAATAAATGGCTTTAAAATATTTCTGCGCTTCATGTTGAAAGTTTCTCTCTGTAAACATCGATCTTTAGAGAGAGAGATGTGATCGATCTTAATCGATCTCAAAAAAATGTGATTGATTATTTTATCAGTTTTGAAAATTTTCTGTTGAACAAGAAACACTTTTTCAAAGTTGAAAGTATCCCACTATTTTATTTCTTGCAATTTTGTGACAAGGAAGTTTTGAAGTGTATTAACATTTATGAAAAAAATACCCCAGCCTTTTAACAGCTTGTTTTTGATTTCTGCAGTTTTTGATATTTTGAAACTCGTCGTTTTTAATTTTAAATAATAAAAGCATTATATTCAATTTTTAAACTAAAATAACACCATTTTAAATTTAGAAAAAACTCCTGTTTTTTTGACTGCGTTCCTGTTTATGAAATAACATTCGTAAAATTAAGGGGAATTTTTGCTGTTTCGGGTTTCTTAAAAAATATTTGAAGAGATTTTAGCAAAGGTTGAATCTTTAAAATATGAGCTTTAACGAAACCGATTTTTAATTACTGATCAAAAATCATTTCAGGTAGAAACAGAAAAAAGTTTTAATTCCTAATTATGCAATCCGCGCTAAATATTGTTGCTATATACTAGTAGCTATTTAGTTAGGAATTCTGTGCGTCTTTCTTCGCTTTTCATATTTTTCCAGTGTGAATTATTGTTTATTTTTCATTCACATTTTAAAACTGTATCAATTGGAGAAAATAAGAAATGAAGATTTAAGAAACAGACCAGTTTTTTTAAGGTTAGTAAGAGCTCTAGCATCCAATTTAAATAGGACATTTTCCATAAACTCCAATTTTCAAAAATCCATTTAGAAAAGAAGTGATGAAACTTGCATTCCTACTTTTAAAATCTCCTATGCAATTTTTAGAACCTTTTTAACCTTAATTGTCGCTAAATGTTCAGAATTTGTGTAAGGGGAGAGGGGGGGGGGATTACATCCACTTTTTTCGCGATTTCAAATAAATTTCCTCTTGGCAAGCTTTGTATCCTATTTATCCATAAGTTCGATCAGAAATGTACCAAAATTTCTTTCACTCTCTGTTCTTTCTTTAAAATTCGCTATTTTACAAATTTTAAAATAAATAATCTCTCTAGTCTAGGTAATTGGAAAAATAGTAATGGCGCCAGAAAAATTCATGTTTAATAAGAATTGCATCCTTAATTAAAGGGAAAAAAACAATAAGTAAGCTTTTTCTTTTTTTAATTTAAAAATCACTGTTCTATGCTTTCTTAAAAAGATTAAACCCTTATTAATACATTTATATGTATTATATCTGATACGCATTTTCTTTTCTGTCTACGTATCTTCATCAATTTTTAATACATTTTATGCTAAATAAATAAAAATAAACTGAAATGCGAAAGTTCTGTCTATTTTTAGAATTCAAAGTAAAAACAAATCTGAAAATTTTACTAGAAAAAAAAATAGGAAAGATACATTTAAATTTGCATCATCAAATATAGATTTTCTTGGGCGAAAGCGCATTACAACATCCCAAATTCTATTTAAGCAAAAGCATAAAAAATTCATACTTTACATGTGGCCTTGAGCTCTGAATATATCTATTTTAGGAGTTCCATTCACATACACATTTCTCTATCTACAAAACTACTTCGCCGTTTTTTCTATCTTATGGTAGCCAAAAAAAGAAAAATGGCCATTTTTGATAGAACATCCCACAAAATCTTTTCGAACTAGCCCTCCTTAAAATGCATGGAACTTTGCATTTCCTTCGGAAAAAAGAATCTCTCTTTCTCTTATATCCGCCGGCTATATATACACAGAGAAATTCTAGAAGATTTTGATGTTTATCCATTTCATTTCACTTCGTTTATTTATTTTTTTGAAATTTCGGGAGAAAATTTGTGTGCAAATATTTGATTTGCCGATCCACTGCATCGGCGTATCGGAACTTGTCGAATGAAATAAATTTCCGGTGTATTCGAAATACTTTAAATCGGGAATATATTATTTTTTATGGGAAATATTTTTTCCACTTTTTGCTGCCGCATTGTAAAAAAGCATGCCGTAAATAATTCAGAAGTAAAAAAGGATTTTTTTTTTTTGAAAAATATTTCTTTATAAATAATGGGCTCAAACTGCTCGAGGTAAAAATACTTTTCTGCAGATTTCATTTAAAAGTGTGGCTTGGTTTTCAACGCAATAAATTTTGATTAAAAAAAAAAAGACTATTCTCTTTATTTTGCGAAAAAATAATTGAATTTAATCATTAAAAAAATCGATTATTATATAATTTTTATCACACTTTTATAAGACCAAAGCTTTATTTTTCCTGACATTTTTAATTGTTTCATTACATCCAAAGTTATTTTTTGATAGTTTCTAGTTCATGAACATATTTTGTTATATCTCACTATTTAAATACATTTAAATAGAGTTTCAATTTTATCAATAGTATAACATTAAAAATTGTCGCAAACTGTATTTAAATACATTTAAATACAGTTTCAATTTTATCAATAGTATAGCATTAAAAATTGTCGCAATTAGTGAAAATACATTTTTTTTTTATTTATCCCACGGTGTCCATTTACCTCAACTAGCCCTACTATATCTTTTATGAGTTCCATCTAAGTTATATCTAGAAACATTTCAAATTTTTTCGCAGTTTAACATTACAAATATATGTTTATCTATGATATTTATAAGGTACGCGTTCTCTAAAAGATAGCCGTTTCTTGGTAACCCTTTCGGCAATATTTCCTCTCATGCTTTCTATTTTTCCCTCCATAAATATTTTCTCCCAACTATATTCAACTCAACATTTTATATTTCGCCCTAAATATTTCTTCTTGCTTCACGTGTTACTTTGTGTATCACTGTCAAAAATATTTGCTGTGTTGCTGTTTTCTATACGAATGTAAGCACGAAGATTTTGAAGAAGTTTAGTTTAGAAATCCGAATTCTGTTGTTATACGAATAGCTTTTGTGCTGTTTTTATTCATTTTTTTCTTTTTATTTCCCCTTACTGTTCTTATTTTTTTTACAGTGTCCATAGTCATCTATTTTGTTGAATTTGTACTCTATTTTTATTTTTATCTTATACTTTCAAATATCATTGCTATACTTTTCTCCCTATTCGTAACTATATAGATTGCATTATATTTTTTAAAACTTGTTACCCGTATCTTTACCTTCCACTTTTCCTTTTTTTTTAAATACTAAATTTTATGCAGATTTTATTCTCTTAACTTTGGTTTCCGTGATACCAATCATAATCCTTATTTTTCCTACTTTTATGACGCTTTGTTTTTGAAATTTGGTATGAGTCCTCACACCTGGTGATAGTTTAATATCCTATCATTATATTCATTAATTAGCGCCTAATTATCAATTAACTCTAATTTAAAGCAGCACTTTTATAGGAATCTTCTAATATAAGGATGAAAAAATACGCCTTCATGTTAACAATTTAAATAATCAAAAAGCCTTGATTTTCCTACATACGATGGAATTTGTTGTAAATTTTTAACATGATTAAACGTGAGCTATAATTTTCTGAAGTAATTTCAAGATAAAATGGAGTGTGCTTTCGATCATAAATAGCGGTCATTGTTGAACTCGATCATTGTTCAACAAAACCTTTATTCTACTTTCATTTCGTTTCTTCGATTTCATTGACTGCTTCGACACCATCATTCTAAATTTTTAGAAGCCAGGCGACATTTTTTGATTCAAGAAGAAAGATGATTGGATTAAATATTTATATGCGTGACGGTTAAAGTGAAAAGTCTGCATTCTGAAAAGTGCCTGGCTCATCAAACTAATACTGGACAACAGAGCTGGAATAAATATCTTTTATTAGCTCAATCCCTTTACTTGTTTGTTGATTTTATTAATTTTATTTTCGCATGTGTGGTGTAAAAAAAAGAGAAAGTAAATAATTCCTAATTTCAGCTGATTGCAGAAGTTTCTATATTCTTGATATTCAGTTCGAAACTGGAACAAAGTACAGAATTTTCCGCTCTGAACATTAAATATCATAAACGTCATATTTATCTTTACTTCAAAATAAAACTACTTATTATCATAAAAATCAATGCATTAAATAGAAGAAATTAAATGATCACATAGATTTCATGAGAGCTATGTTTGGTAAAACCAGGGATCGCCAAAGCTGGCCCACTTGAAAAAAACCCACAATGTCGGTTAAGTGGGTTTTTTCAAAATTTATTGCACATTGAAAACATTTAATTCACAGAAACAAACTAAAGATTATGAATATTTTGATCAATACTAAGCCGAGAAATTGGTATTGATGAATTTAGTTATAATATTTAGTTTGTTACAATGTTTAGTCTTGATCAGTATCTGGTCCAGAAGTTGCCATCTTCCTTTCCTGATAACTTATTAAGTATTAGAAATAAAGTTGCAAGTGAATTTCACTTATTACTTCCTTTTACGAAGTAAAGGAAGTATTGTGATCGCGAAAAAAACAATCACTCAAATTTGAGTCTAAATTTTGATTTTGTTCACCCCCGAATGAATGTACAGTAGTTTTTTCGACCTGTCAGCACGTGCATATGTCCCTATCAAGATATAAGCAGCCGAAAAATCCTTTTCAACCACTTCCAAATTAATTACGACGAGTTTTCTCGTGACGTCTGTATGTACGTATGTGCGGATGTGTGTGCAGCAACTCAAAAACTATATGTCGTAGAAGCTTCTAGCTTGGTAAGTAGGCTCTGAGGATAGTCTAGTTGTGCACCTCCCCTTGTGGTTGCATTTGAATGTTCCCAAGGGGGTGTTTTACCCCTTTTTTGGGGTAAATCAGTGTTAATTTCAATGTAGACTCAAGTGATATGAATTGGCGCGACCACCTGGCGATATGTCGCCAAGCTTTTGGTCGCCAAGTGTGCGACGCCAACTTGGCGACTTATCGCCAAGTTGGCGACAAATTTGGCAAAAAAATTATTTTTTGAATTTGGGTTCAACTTGGCGCTATTGGCGATATTTTGCGAAAAATTCACTAAATGATATTAAAAACAGCAATATTTAGAAAATTAACCATTGTAAAATATTTTTTGCATTGTTTCGTGGCAGATTAGGGGAGTAAATATTTGCATTGTTACCTTGCTCACTCCAAGCACATTTATAACACTTAAGGCAACTACTAAGAAATTTACACGTAAAAGGAAGTAGTGTGGGGTCCATACCAGATTTTTCGTTTTTTTTTTTTTTTTAATGCTTAGAAGATCAAAATAAGCAATAACTATTCCTATCTATGAATTCATTTCAATATCAATTTAAACTGTAATATCGGTTTAAAAAATTCAATATTACAGTGCTGTTTCCAAATTTGCCAGATAAGAATTTTTCTAGGAGGTCGCAATGACCTTTCTTTAAGTCTCCTTCGATTCCATGAAAAGTAATAGTATGTGCACAATGTTTGAATAGAGAATGATATTAAAATGATTCTTGGGGGGAAAAAAAAAACCGAAAAAACCTGGGGTTTTTTTATCAAAAACCCCGGGTGGGCTGGGCTTTTTCGAAAAAACCCAATTTTATTCAAACCCTGGGTAAAACCCTTCCCAAAATAAAAGCATAATTAAGGCTCTAGTCGAAATCAACTATTTCTTTATTTCAGCTGAATGCACAACTTTCTACACGCATGGTATTCTGTTTAAAATTTGAACAAAGTATGGAATTTACTGTTCTGAAGATTAATCATTGTATGCTTATCAGTTCGAATTTGCTCAATTGAGCGCAGGAAAACCGCTCAACACAATTCGGCCATCGGACGAATGGCTGGAACGAAACTCCGCCGGGAATTAACTCTTAAACGAAATAAAAATCTCCCCTGTGGGAAATTATCCGGAATCCGTCCGGAAATGAGACCTCGTGGCCATCCCGGATTTCCCGGAGTCCTGCCTTTTCTTATCGTTCCTCGGAGATTCGAGTTACCTATGAGCATCCCTTGACGCAGCCAATTAGTGAAAGTAGTCGAATTAGGATTTTTTTTTTATTCTCTAGCGAAAGTGGCCGAGGTTCTGCTAATTGGAAAGATCAACCAGGAGTTTCAAAACAAGCCAGGGTTTTGTCTTCATTTTGTTACATTAATTATTTGGGCGTGACAAGAATTGACATTTCTGGGACTGATTTATGTGACAGGCGGGACACAAATCAGTTGAAGTTGGACCTTAGAGAAAGAGTGGTAGGAATGCCATCTGTGCCGCCTTTCTCTGGGAGAAGTGCTTTTTGCCACGGGTGTGGACTTATTTTCGGCCTCAAAAACAAAATTAATGAATTTAGCCTTTCGTTTAATGAGACGCTCAAGGGTGAAGTTGTTGAATTTTTATTTACACATGTGTTTAATATATTGAAGAAAAAATCTTGAACTATTTTTGAAGTTGAACAAACACCAGGAATGCTATACATTTAATCAAGCTTTCATTTTCAAAGCTTTGTGGTGTTAGCTGTTTGATTTAAATTTACTTCGAGTTAGACTCAGACGGAATATGCTACTTTGGTGCCCGAGTAAGAAACCCTTCAATGCCATGGGATCTTACTCGATGCGACGTATGGACGACGGGTGCGAATCAGTCTTACGTCAAAGTGAAGATCCCTGTAATAAAATGGGATACTCCAGAGTTTGTTCCAGTTGTGTATGTTGAAAATAGAGTTCTCCAGTGGAAGATGTACAGATTTGGGCGTGCATCGCAAAGCATTTTTTGGAGCCATGAACATCATCTGGAGTCATTTCTTCGTGTATGGCAGACGCTGTAAAACCTTTATCATGGGCATTTTTACGGCCTTAGGGGCCCTTCACAACTGCGACATGGGTAAATCCACCACGGACATTCTCTTGTAAAGCGAGAGTTACGTTCAGACGAAGGGTGACCGGAGTAATTCTTGTGACAAAGTGAGAAGTTCTCCATACAGTATTACTCTGAGATTACTTTTAATTCTAATCTGTTAGTTATTGTTGTGTCTTGTGACAACAAAACCGGCAATTTGGGGTGCGCTGCTTCACTTTTCCAACCGTATCGTCAATTGATGTGAAGTCCAACTTCCACAGTACACACATGTCATAAGGACCCGTTTATAAGGCACTCAGTCATTCACAGCGGAACAACACATTCATACAAAGAAATGGTAAAGTCCAAGTAGGCTGTGACGTTTTATCTAGCTCGTTTTTCATAGGCTAACGTCACGCTGTTTGCTCCGCCCGTAGTCACGTCACTGCCAAGTTAAACTGCTGCGAAGTATAGTATCGGGTGAAAAACCGACCAGTATGTAACCAACTGTAAACTCGACGATTTGGCATAACTTTCCAACAGTACTATGGATGGTAGAAAACTACATCTTCTTTGATAAGGAAAAGAATTGATTTTTCCTCAGAAATTCGCTATAATTAAAAATAAATATTAATTATCGTTAGAATGAATGATTAGGCTTTACAGTTGTTAATCTCATCAAAGCTTGTTTAATACCCTTTTTCCACGATAGCTACGAGTGAATTTTTTAAGACGCGAGGTACTATCAGAAGGGTGATGTACGCACCCTAGTCATTACCACCCCCAACATTTCTCAATATATTATGACCACCCCCGCTGCTCCGTCTTGCAAATCCAGCTCATCCATCGTGGCCCACCCCCTTCCTAAAAATTAATCCTTGCGGTCTCGGGGGCGGGGGGGGGAGAGGACCGTCCAAATACATTATACAAACACGCACGGCGCACATGTGCCCTCGCTCTCACTACGTCTCGATTACGGGTTATATCACCCCCGTGAGTCATTGCCGATTTGCAGGGTTGCAGTATCCACGGATGCAGATCCTCGCCAAGGGTGCCAATGATGTAATCTTTTTAGTGGTGGAATTTATTAGGAGGTGATGGTGGTAACATATGTGTTGTATCGGTATTTTCTTTTTTGAACAAATCGCCGTTTCAGTGTTCAACAATGCCAGTCGTGCTCAATCTTTTTTTTTTTTTCTTTTAAACCGAGGACCACACTTCATTCCACAATATATTTTGAGCCAGAGGATATACAAAATTCAGTTGATATTTTTTTAAAATAAAATGGAAAAGAAAATCAGAGTATGAGAGAAATACATCAAATTGATTATTCTGAGAAACAAAATTCTTTGGGTTGCATATATGTGTCCCTTCGCACTCTGCACTGATGTACTTTAAAATTTTTAATGTTGTGCAATGGCGGATAACTAGAGTTGCGATTCGACTCATGCACCGTTAAACCAAAAACACATTAAAAAGTTTCTTTTTTGCAACAATTTGTGTTAAAATAACAGCATTAAAATGGCACACCCCAAATGGTCATTTACTGATTTGCAGGATTGCAGAGCATCCACCGATGTAGATTCTCTCACCAAGGATCTTTTACAGGAGTGGTGGAATTCACTGGCCCGTGACCCTTTTTATATTTTAATTTGAATAATAGTTTGCTTTGGTAATCGAGCAAATTTTGTTGCTTAAGAAATCACGCACGCATGTATCATTTCTTAAGACAAAAATTTCGTCATTGCCATTGCTTTTTAATGAAACAGATGAACTGTCTTAAGTGTTACAAAATGGCTACTTTTCCGTGAAAAAGCCCTATACATAATTTTTTTCAACGTTTTATATTCTTAAATGCAAATAAATGAGATATGTTTCATTTACATTGCAATCTTAGCTTTCAAAATCTACAATTGTTTTGTTATCGCGAAATTAAGAAGAGCAAAAATATATACTAATTCATACAGCACACGACTCGAAGTTGACTTAGGATGTCCCACACCTGACGTACACAAAAAAAATATAAAATAATAATTTTGAAACAACAAAATTATTTCATAAAAATGTAACTGTGTCAAGAATATCTTTGCATCAAATGTAAAGATTAAAAAATGGATTTACTCCTGTTGAGCTAAAATATTAAGATCTATAACAAAATAATGATGAAATAATGAATTCTGATTGTCTCACACGTGATGGTAGAATTCCCTTTTTTCGCAAGAGAAAATATTTTTCAATCAAATTGAAAGAAATTATTAATTTTGAAGTTCTCAATTAATTCAGAGGAATGCAGGCCAAATAAGTTAATTATGTCAAGAGCAGGAAAGAAAGGATGGAGCTATTCCAGTATCTCCGTAATAGATTCTGTCCGTTTCTGTTCGTATGCGCCACCTTGTCAATATGTTTTGATCCCGAACAGAGGGCGAACAACCCCTGATCCAGTACTCCCTCGCCCCAAATCTATTGACTTCTTATCGGAATAAATAGAATTTTGTGACCATGACAGATTTGACGTGAACCAGTCACCATTTAAGTACAAAGAATCTTCCATCAATTTCATCGAACAAGCGACTCTCCTAAGCCGGGTTGAGAACGTATTTTTATCTCGAATTGAGATTTATGTTTGATATTCCAATTAGAGCATAATCTAGGTTTCTTTTTTTTTTCAGCCATATAATTGTTTTTCAGCTCAGTAAACTTTCTCGACTCGTTTTTTTTCTGTTTTTTGAGCCCCTTTTCTTTTTTTTTTTTGTAAGAAAATTCCGATAAGCTTTGATTAACAAAAATCCTGACTGCAGTTAATGGGGGAGTTTCCTGCAGTCAAAAGTACTACTTTTTGTTGCTGAAATTGATAGAATGATATAAAAAATAACATAGGCTCGGAAAATACTTTAATTTTCTCAACAGTTTATTTTTATTAATTTTTTTAAATACCCTACCTTGAAAACGGGGCGTGGTTTTTGTGACGTCAGTGGTGCTCCTAACAGCTCTCTTTCCAATAATAACACCACTTGCTTGACTTGAGTTGTCCAATCGCAGGAATCGGTGACGTCACGACCTTCGTCATCTCACTACAACCAATTAGATTTCGCGCTTACGTGCACCACTGACGTCATGCGCAGATTTTTTTTTTTTTTTTTTTCGGAATAGCATCTGCGCACCGGTTAAAATAATTCATAAAAAATATATTTCTGTGTCAAAAAATAAAAAAATTGGTCAATTCCTATGTTTTGAAGCATGCTCTTTTAGAAAAATAATACTTTTGAAATTTCGGAAACTCCCCCATTGTCATATAGTCTTCCAGGAAATGTTTATTGCGTGTTTCAATTCTAGCCATTTTCGTGATTTTTTTAATAAGTGATAATATTTCTGATTTAATGACAAAATTATAGTGTTTATTTCCTTTTTATTACTTACTAGTCATTCTTTGACTCTCACTACTGCCCTCTCAAATTACTCTTTTATGGAGAAAGGAGTCATTTAATTTCTCTTTTCTTTTATGTCCGAAGGAATTTACGATTATGAATGTAATTCCATTGAATGCAGTTCTGTTGACCTGCCATCCGTAATTGCCTCTACTGGCTTGCTTCTTTGTAATGGTTGCCAAATTGTGCATAAATGTGTCGTATCTGGCAAAATTATGGACACTTCCCAGAAAAAAAAACCTTCACCACAGAAAACATTTTTTATTCCTAAAAATGTACTTAACGATAAATTTATTCGTCATATTTATTGGTTTGTAAGATACAGATACATTCGAAACTAAAAAACAGAATTGTATAACAGAATAAAAAAGGTTCCAAGCACTCCAATTTCTACGAATAGATTTTTAAAAAAATATATATATGAGGCAAAAAAAAAAAAAAAAAATGTATTACAGCAACCTTTGCCCTTTCAATGTTGAGAAAATTATGAAATCTATTTTATTGACTATAATTCGATTCATGCAGGCATTTTAATGTAATTTAAAATGTCATTGAACTCATATTTGGTGACCTATCACCAGTAATTGCCTTGTTTCACTTTAATGGTCGTCAAATTTTGCATAAATGTTTTTCTAACAAAAGTGTGAACACCTCCTTAAAAAAACTTTCTTTTCCGTACAGAAAATCCAACCTATTCCTTAGAATTGCACTACGAGATGAAAATACTACTTTCAGTATGTTTTATTGCCGCGAAAAATAATTCGAAATGAACTTATTAATGCTATCGTCCCTTTTTAGGGACAGTCCAAAAAGTGTGTCTGAATTTTCCAAAACAGAGCATTTCAACCAAATAATAGTGTTCAATGAGTACCTTGGTATTGTTTCAATTCGTTATTAACAGATTGCAGCACATAACCATTGTACAGTGTGTTCTATAGTCGTTTTATTATGATCTTTATCAAGAATGACATCGTTCACAATCTCAAGAGAAAAAAGCTAAGTTTTCAAAGTTATTCCCAACTTCCCAGTTTATGTTAATTGCTGCTTTTATTACTTCTTATAAAATGTCTTTTTAAATATTATATCGTAGGCAGAAAAAAATTCTAGTAAAAAAAAGTATCTACCATTTGGTGTCTAGTGTCCCTTTCTAAAGACGATTTTTCTTTTTTTAATAAAAAAAAATGTACATGATATTTTTTTAATTATTTTTCCTGTTCATTAAACACTACTTGTAACCAGTGTACAAAATATCTTTCGAAAAAAATGTCAAGCATTAATGGGTTAAGATAGTGGAAACGAGTGCAAATCGAGCAGCGTTTAAAAACCTGCAGTTTTATGTTTGGTGGGAAGGATGCTTGTGTCGGTGGATGATGTTGTATGTGTATCGTGTTTAAGTTCCGGGCTGGAACAGTTTAATTTATTTAGTTCTTGTTATGTAGTATTCAATTTATACTTGGATTACAATAACAAAAGTCTGCAAGAAATCTGGTATTCTTTCTACCACAAGACGATAGCTTCACCAAAAGAGAAATGGAAAAAGCTGTTCTTAGAACTCATTTCTTCAAATTTCGTTAAATCGAAAAGTTTTATTTGTACGAGAAAAAATCTTAACCGCTCTCTCATAAAGACATTAAAATATTTGTTTTCACTATTGTATAAATATTGAAATATGTTATGCATGTTTTTAAATTCGTGTTTTAAGTCATCTTCTCAAATTGAACGAATTTTAATTTAGCAATTCTCACGGCTTTCTTCAAGAATTTTTTCGCGTCTGTCATTTACTTAGCCCAAAAAACAATTGTTATTAATTAGTAACTGCATTTTCAGCACAAAAAATGAGGTTTTAAATTAGGCACTCAATTTTAAATGAACTTTTAACCATCGATTTTAAAACTTAATATTTGAGATAAAAGCAATTTTTAGCAATTTTCGTCCCCCCCCCTCCTCCCCCCCCCCCCCCATCTATCTGATAAAGCCATAATGAATAGTGAACAGATTTATATTGGTTAAAAAATGAAGAGCCTTTTTTTTTGCAAATGAAAACTTTTCTTTGATAATTACAGAATTTAGGAAAAATTCCTATAAAATAACCCCAAAGTAATAAAATAAAGGTCAATGCCCTGTTTTTTTCGAAAATTTTAACTCTGATATGTTAGGTGTTGTAAGAAAACAAATATTCCATTAAGTAGGCATTTAAGTTATTATATGAAAAAAACATTAATAATGCGTCATTCTATTTCTTGAAGTTCAGCTGAAAGCAGTAAATCAGGCGATCCTATAATTACACTGTTCGACAAAAAAAAACCTTGAAAATGCTTCTGGTATTTTGAAGGCTGATTCTTATGTAAAATGACCCCCTGAATCCAAATATGACCCCCGTTTTCCCCCATCACGTCCCAATTTTTTTTAAAACGCCCCCCCCTTTTTTTTCATTTTTCCTTAGTTTCAGGGCTATTATATTTTTTTTGGAGGGGAAAGGAGCCTTATATTCACCAATAAATTTTTTTGGATGTCAAGAGAGACTCAAAGTTTAAAATCATGAGCACCGAGAAAAAATCGGGGAACTTGGGGGGGCGTGGCCCCCCAAAGTATTTGAAAAATCACCAAAAACGATCTTTTTATTCTAGTTTCTTTAAAAAGACCTTTAAAACATTTTTTTCGGTGCAGAACCAGAGTATAGGATCCGCTCCTATGGCTCCTGGGTCAGAAAAAATTTTCACGCTGTAAAATTTTTAAAAAAAAATTAAATAATGCTTTAAAAATCGCACTTTGCACTCGAGTTTTAAAGCAGGTCTTCAGCCAAAAAAAACAAAATTGTGGCTGATTCTTATGTCAAATGACCCCCTATTTCCAAATATGACCTCAGTTTCCCCCCTCCACCCCCTCTTTCCAGAGAGTCCCCCCCCCAATTCAGAGTCATTTTACTAATTCGGAGGGGAAAAGTACATTACGTAACCCGTTAACATAATTCTAAAAGACAACAGAGGTTCAAAGTTCAAAATCATGTACATGTGTACCAAAAATATAAACTAGGGCGGTATACCTCCCCCCTCCCCCCCCCTCAAAAAAAAGAAAAAGAAAATTCAATACTCTGATTTTTCACAAAAAAAAAAAAAAAAAAAAAGGTTTAAAACGTCTCTTAGAAAAACAAGAAAAGAAGTTTTTTTTTTTGGGGGGGGGGGGGTTACACCGCCATAGTTTATATTTTTGGTACACATGTACATGATTTTGAACTTTGAACCTCTGTTGCCTTTTAGAATTATGTTAACGGGTTACGTAATGTACTTTTCCCCTCCGAATTAGTAAAATGACTCTGAATTGGGGGGGGGGGACTCTCTGGAAAGAGGGGGTGGAGGGGGGAATCTGAGGTCATATTTGGAAATAGGGGGTCATTTGACATAAGAATCAGCCACAATTTTGTTTTTTTTTTTTGGCTGAAGACCTGCTTTAAAACTCGAGTGCAAAGTGCGATTTTTAAAGCATTATTTTATTTTTTTTTAAAAATTTTACAGCGTGAAAATTTTTTCTGACCCAGGAGCCATAGGAGCGGATCCTATACTCTGGTTCTGCACCGAAAAAAATGTTTTAAAGGTCTTTTTAAAGAAACTAGAATAAAAAGATCGTTTTTGGTGATTTTTCAAATATTTTGGGGGGCCACGCCCCCCAAGTTCCCCGATTTTTTCTCGGTGCTCATGATTTTAAACTTTGAGTCTCTCTTGACCTTCAAAAAAATTTATTGGTGAATATAAGGCTCCTTTCCCCTCCAAAAAAAATATAATAGCCCTGAAACTAAGGAAAAATGAAAAAAAAGGGGGGCGTTTTAAAAAAAATTGGGACGTGATGGGGGAAAACGGGGGTCATATTCGGATTCAGGGGGTCATTTTACATAAGAATCAGCCTTCAAAATACCAGAAGCATTTTCAAGGTTTTTTTTTGTCGAACAGTGTTATTTAAAAAAAAGCTATTTATTTATTTTAATTGGTTTACTCAAGACTGGGGTAAGTCATAGCACCCTTTCCCCTAATTATTTAAAGATTATTGCGGTATTTCAGATACAATTTCCAGCATAAACATAACTCATTTAAATTACTCAAAAACAGCGTTAAAGCTTTAATTTCAGTCTTAAGGACAGAATTGCCATGAAGTACATAGTTTAACAGCAGGTAATCGAGTTTCTTTGTCAGTAGACGTACAATAAAGCAGATGAAAAATGTTTTCGCTTTTTTTCTCCTTTAATGAAAACATTGTGTTTGATTCATATCCCATTCTTACATATTCAGGGAAAAAAATAAGTGAAAGAAAAAGACGAAAGCAATTAGGCCATCCTTCATTAAACGCTCTCCTCAAATTTCTCCCCGCGATGGAATTCCCGAAATCTAAGAGAATAGGTTCATAATTATTCATCGTTATTCGTTTGATCATTCGCGCCTTCCCTCCGTCCGCCCCGGAGGCAAAGAACGCAATTTGCATGCAAATTTTATCTTCCACGCGCGTTTAGTGCACCCCCGCGAAATATATTTCATGAATGTGATTCACAAAGAGAGGTTTAATTGGCGCCCGACGGGGGGAGGAGGGGGGGGGTTTACTCGCAAAAAATCTGAGGTTAATGTAAGAAGGGGGTTACTGTGATAGCGAAGAGCAATATGTTTAAAAAATAACATTTGAAAGATGAAGTGAAAATCTATCGGATATTCTGGCTTTGGGGAACGTCAAAAAACGACATTTAGCAGCTTAAGTACTCAGTAGTAAATGCAGGATTAGTTTTTGTTACCTGCATTTTTTTCTTTCTTTTTTTTTTTTTTAATTGAATTTAATTTCCTGATTTTCGATGTACAGAATAAACAAACTAACACGTAAACACAGTTTCGTTTTTAAAAATTCGTAACATCGTTAATTATAGTATTTGGCACATGACCGTAAAAATATTTTTATTGATACAAGTTGTTATTAAAAGAAAAATTGGGAGAACCTAAAGTCTTGCAACAGGTTTTTAGGGGGTTGAAATGCAAAAAGACCAATGTTGGTTTACTTTTTCCGACATCCAGGGGTGCCCACAGAAGGGGATTATGGCGCAAGTTGCGCCATCAAAATTTTCGGGGAGATTTTTTAAAACTTATTTACTTATTCAAATTAGTTAATTAATTTTTTTTAATTTAAATTATTTACGGTAATTTTAATAACAATTGTTCATTAATTTATTTTTTTAATTTAATTATTTCTTTATTATCATTACTTATTTATTTATTAATTTTTGTGTGTGCGTGTACTTGGAATGTGTGGAAGGGAAAAAAAGCGACTCTATTGTGCGCATAATTCAAACTTTTAAAAAAATAATAAGATGTAAAAAAATAATAGTTATAATTTAAAAAAATAAATAATGAATAGTTAAAAAATAAATAAATTAAAAAATGGGGTAAAAATAAAAAATGAAAAGTACAAGACGGTTGTGGAAAAAGGGGGGGGGATGGGCACCCCTGCCGACATCCTGCTGTTTTCACCCTGCCACTTTCGGTCCACATTTGGTAAAGTTTTAGAAACTCTACTTCTACTGCATTTTAAAGTGTAAAAGAGATAAATTAGGTAATTCTATAAAAAAAGCCCGTTTCTTACCAACATAAGTTTTTTTGGTCATATTTAAAAGTACAGCTTCAAAGAAAATACTTCGCCAAATATTTTTCGAGTTTTCGCTAATGAAATGTGATTAAGTCACAACACTGCAACATTTCTATCAAATTACACCTGTCCCATGAATAGTTTATCGCATTTAGTTTTTAAAAATATTGAATGGAAACACGAAAAGTATTATTTTTATTTTAAATCAACTGTTATTTATTATTCATCAAATTTCAAAAATAATTTGACAGCCCAAAACTTGCATAACAGTATAACAGCATACACGAAATACTTCAATTTTACGAAATAGATGTACAAAACGCTTTTAAAAAAGCAATTTACAGGAAAGAAAACAGCGTCTTTCAATGAATATTTGATTACCTCAAAAATAACGTCCGCTAAACCTTAAACATCCGCATTATTTGTAAGGCAAAAATCTGATGTTAAAGACACTTTTTAATGCAAACAAAAACTTGAGCCAAAGAACTCATTTTCCGTGAAGGAAGAACGGCCAACAGGATGTATCCAAGACCAAAAATCGTGCTTCAACAATAAAGGATGTTTATTTCAACACCTGTGCTCTATTATAACAATTTATTTTCTTCAAACGACAGTTCCAAAAACGAAAACCATGATAGATTTATTTAGTAAAAAAACAATGCGAAGTAAAAGAACAAGCTTCCGCCCTTTTATAAAGATTCCTCTCTATCTCTATATTATTTTTTCCGCTTGAGCTTAAAAAAATTCTATGTTGTAATTCATTTCTTTTGAACGGTGATATGAATGAAATTGTTTTCATTATAAAATGTACAGTGGTGAGCCTTATCATTAGGAGCCACTTAACTGGACTTTTCCATGTTTTTCAAAACGTCACGTAGTGTTGGAGTTTTAAAAAAGAAACTAATGTAGGGTCAGGCTTCGTTCAGTTCATTCTTCAAAGTTTTGAGGGCCCGTGCAAAAATAAGATCGTAACATATCGCTGTTTCAGTACAGGGTTATTCTAAATGATGGACCCCTTTTTAAAAATTCATATTTATTAAAGTTTTCAACGAAAATTAACATTCTTTATATCAACGCAAAGAGGAGATTTGAAATTTTTTTTCATACATAATCATAAATGTTCAATGTGTCCACCACGTGCTGTACGGCAAACATGAGTGCGGTAACCGAATTCATCCCACACACGGCGAAGTGTATCTACCGTTACGGAGTGAACGGTGGCAGTGATACAGTTCCGCAGATCATCCAGAGTTATTGGTAGAGGTGGAACATAAACAGCGTCCTTAACATAACCCCACAAGAAAGGATACAAGGACTACGAGCAAAACTTTCTTCAATACGTGTGACTTCTTCTTGTGACACAGGCGGTCTTCCTCTGCTTTTCCTTTTACAAACACTACCAGTCTTTCTAAACTGCTTAAACCAACGACTTATGCTTTTTTTAGTTGGGGCTTTAATTCATAATTTGGCACGAAATGCCCGCTGCACTAAAATTTGTGACGCAGTTTTTACAAACTAAAGAATGCAGAAAACCTTTTGGTCCACGATCACCATTTTCCCAGCTGCGCCAGTAAATCAAATTATAATCTAATCCGATGCAAACTCTACTGGTACGCCCTCTTTTTGCAGCGTCAGAAAAAATTTTTGCGTTAAAAAAAAATTTAAACTTTCATCTTTCCATTGCAATAAAGATTGTTCATTTCGGATTTGTACTTTAATAATTATGAATTTTTAAAAAGGGGTCCATCATTTAGAATAACCCTGTATAACGTTGTCATTTTACTGAAGCCGCCGCACTACTGTTAGCGGCTATTTCTCCCCATGCAAGATTGGACATATTATACAGATTTCTGAAGATTTAATAGATTTCTGACTTGGGGGGGGGGGGGGCAATAGCAAGTCACGGGAGATGGCCCTATGGCGTAATATTTCCCGGTTCGGCAAATTTTGCTGACGATTCGGAAACAAAATTACAAATGACATTCTTTTTACTTTTGATCCTAAATTGCTTTGTAACGATGCCTAATGTATGCATATGTGAACATCCTAGTATTTCAACATTTGGTAAAATTGTAGTGTTACCTATACCCTTCGAATTGAGAATTTTCTTCCTCCAAAAAATTTTAGTTTAGGCCTTCTCTGTGTGTGTATGTGGCGGGGGGAGGGAGGTATATTCCCAAGAACTATCGGAAACATGGTGCATCCACTATTATACCGATTCTGCGGTGAACCAAGGCGCTATAAAACGGGGTTCTTCTGTAGCCAGCATTTTTTAACATTTTAAAGTATCCCGTCTCTCTTTTATTCTTCACGATATAAACTCTGTACCTCAGAACTAGACTAACGCTAAGTCCATTTTAGTAACTTTTCCGGAGTGGGCGAAAACGATTGTCGGATGCATGCGAAGGACGGGACTCGCGCTCTTTAAACGATGCTAAATAATCACGAAGGAAGTCCTCTTATGGATTAACGTTCTCATGGATCGATGTTGAATAAAATTTTAAATACAATGTATTAGGTTGGTGCGTATGAAATGTCGGATTCTTAAGTGATTGTATAAAACTGCATATCTTTCTTCAAAAGCTGTTTATTCAATCAAAGTATGCTCCATTCGCTTCAATACACTTCTCCCAACGAGATTTTAAAGCGTGGATGCCTGTCTTAAAAAAATTTTGGTCTTTAGAATTATTAAACTCTGATATCGAGTTTTTTTAGACTGTCTTCATTTTCATAGTGTTTGCCCCTTAAAAACAGCTCTAAATGCTTGAAAAAATGAAAATAGGTCGGCGAGAGATCCGGTGAATATGGTGGATGCTGCAAAACTTCATATTCCAGTGAAATAGGGTAGTTGTGACCTATTAAAAATCCCCATTTTGATCATTAAATATTGTTACTTGACCCTCAAAACTCCAAAATTCACCACTGCCGTATTTTAAAACACAACGATTGATTTTTAATGAATTTTTAAAAATCCGACGCGCAAAAGCGCGCTTTTCTGATACGTCACGAGTTACGTCACTCGGCCTCAATCCTCAGCTCTCCGCGACGGACCCATGTTATCGCTACGGACATTTTGAGCGCGTAGTTATTTTTAATTTTTAGATATTTAATAATCCTTTTGATGCATGATGGAGACAGGATACGTCAAAGGACAGTCCAACAATCTCCCTCAAGTGACATCAATGATGGTTTTTGCCTATTTTCGAGAGGACGAGCGATTTAAATCTTCCAAAATCACGAGGAGTTAATAATCTTCAAGTGCGTCTTCAACGTAGCCCAAGCGTTTCCCTCGCTTCTCTTCGTCGGCTGAGGCGCGGCGGAAGTACCGATGACGTTTCTTCCGCCGCCGAGTGACGTCACATTTTCTTGAACTTTAAAAATTATTTAAAAAAAAACTACTTATCGTATCGCAAAAATTTTTTCACCGATGATGTTCACACATGTTACTCTATCATATAAAAATAAAATTGAAAAATCGAAAACTACCCTATCGGGTTAGCAATGATGAGCATACGTTTTACCGATTCAGCTTATTTCGCTCTGTCAGTGCGTGCGGTACCCACTTGTCCATCTTCTTAACCTTGCCAATCTCAGAAAGGTGTCTCAATATCGTTGTATGGTCAACTTTCATCCTGATAGCAAGTTCCCTCGTGGATACGGCTGGATCCGCTTCCACTAGAGCCTTCAGGTCATCATTCTTCACAGACGTTTTGGGTCTTCAACGTGGCTCATTTTGCAGTGAAAAATCGCCAGTCCGAAATTTTTCGAACCAACGCTGCACTTTTCGATCGTTAACCGTATTCTCCCCAAACGCTTGGTTTATGTTGCGTGCAGCTTTTGCAGCACTATTACCAAGTTTGTACTCATATAAGAAAATGACGCGAATGTCGGCAGAATTCATATCGGCAATAAACTCAAAAGAAATAACAAAAGGGAAGACCTTCGAGAAAACCTATTTTGCTGAAATGAGTCACTGGCAATGGACAATACGACTATGAATGAGGTTATGCCAAAGACAAAAGTATAACGAAAACAGGGAGACAAACGTCCGCATGTAAAGAGAATCCGACATTTCATACGCACCAACCTAATAGTAATAAAGTGAAAATCGTCATTTTGGACTAAATTCGTTCTGGTTCTGAAGTGCAGGTATTATGAATTACATATACGTTTTCCCGAAAATCGAAAATTATGAAGGTTAAAATTCCTTAGCCCCTGTGTACTAAAGTCATTACAAGAAAATCCACAACATTTCATTTCAACCCATTTCATCGCCTAGAATGTTTAAGATTAAAAAAAAAAAAAAACAACCGACCCTAATTCGCTTTCGACTACTTCCACTAATTAGCAATCCCCTGCCAACGAGGTAGGTGACTACAGTCTCCGGAGACGGATAACGCAGCTTGTTTTCCGGGAAATCCGGGATCGCTCGTTTCCGGACAAATTCCGGATAATGTGTCCCGCGGGAATTTTTTCCCGCGCTTAAAAAGCAGGAGACAGGGCCGTTACTCCCCTGTTCCTTCGAGTCGTTTGTCTCGGCTTTTGATTTTGTTGTCGGATAATGAAAAGAGCAAGGAAGCATGAGCGAAACTGCATTTAAGGAGAGAGAGATATGGCCTTGGCTTTTTTTATGTCCTTAGTTCATTTACTTAGGAAGGGAGGTTTTTAGAAGAAAGAGATTCCGTAAAATATGCTTTTGTTTTTTGCGGGAGTTGACGTTCTGCCACAGCTTTTTGTTTTTAGAAGGATTGATGTTCTTTTGCCAGCAATTGTGATGGCATGAGCAATCAGTGTTTTTGCTCTTTCGTCGTTTGCAAAAATATTAAATACTAGCAGTACCCGCACGGCCTGCACTCGTGCAATAAATAAATAATGTTTTTAAAAAATAAGGAAAGAGTAAAGTTTTTCCCTTTAAAACACTTTAACAAAAACTAAGTTCACTTCGTATTTCCTCATGATTTTTTAACATTCCCTTTCACGGCACCGTCGGTAGAAAATAGTCTAAAATAGGATTTTTCGTTTTCTTTCCAATGAGACCAAGAGCAAGACGATACGATTTTCTTTCCATAGATAGAGCCATTTTTGGGTAAAAAATTTAGATTTCGAATAAAAAAAAGAACTCTTCTTCGAATTTTTTCCTACCTGGTTTAACAACCTGCTCTGAACTTAATAGCACCTGCTGTAAAAATTGGAACAAAATCGGCCCGGTAGTTTCTGAGTTTACCCCGGATACATATATTTTGAAGTTTGTGTTTTATATACAGTCGAGGCCGCTTATTAGAATATCGGTTTAAAGAATATCCCGCTGAGTGTAATACATTTTCAATGTACCAAACCGTTGTAAAGCATTATTTTTGTCCCGGATAATGGAATGTCCCTTTTCTTAGAATATTTTTAGCGGCGAAATAGCTATTCCGTTAAGCGGGTTCGACTGTATTTAAAGATTATTTTATGAACTAAACATCTTCATGTTTTTTCCCCACAAATGATTCTGCTTCTAAGTGTTGAACTTAGGCATAGCACATTTCCTACATTTCCTGCAAGTAACCACCCTCAAGCCGGAGCTAAGGCAGAAATACAAGTAAATACCTACAACCTGCTTATGACATTGAGATACGGTTTCATCTTTGGGCCTGAACCTCGATTCTCCAAGAACCTACCGGAACGTCGTGTCTCGTTTTCAAAATTAAATTCTCCGCTACCAGCCTTCTCACTCCGAGTTCTAGATAAAAGTTATCTAATCCTAGAAACTAAACTTCCATATTGCTTTCAATTAAAAACCTAATGTAATCATCTGCTTCGTGTCTATCAGGGCTGCGGAGTCGGAGTCGAAGAGTCGGAGTCGGACTGATTTTGAACCAAAGGAGTCGGAGTCGGAGTCGCTGAAAAACATGTCGACTCCGACTCCGACCACCTCCAATTTGGATGAAATTTTATGGTGGTGAAAACATATCTTTGAAACTAATCGATACAAATTTTCAGCGTCCAATATCCAAATCCTAAGCATCTAGGATCATTAAAAAGGGCTTCAAATGACGGGTCTTTGCAGCAAAAATGCAATGTGTTAAAATAAAGTCTGGCCATTTAACAAGAAAAGGATTAGCTTTGTACGGAGTCAAATGACAAGAGCGGCACTTGTCTATTGCTCTGGAGAAAATGAACCTTTTGGGAAGTCACAGTGATCTCCGAAAACTGAGATAAATGTGGTGAAATTACCTGCGAGAATTCTTGAGAAAATTGAACTTTTTGAGAGGTCACAATGACCTCTCATGACCTCCAACTGGGATACCCCAGCTTGCTATCCCCCCCCTAAAGTGAGTCCTGGCTATGACCATGAATAAAAATGAAACTTTTTAAAATGGACTTAATATTTCAACCTTTTTTTAGGGTTTTTCCCTCTTCATATTTGGGTAAAAAAATAATATAAAAGAAGCAGGAGTCGGGAGTCGGAGTCGGAGTCGAAAGTTTTAAAATCCCGGAGTCGGAGTCGACCATTTTTCCTCCGACTCCGCAGCCCTGGTGTCTGTCAGAGAAATAAACAGTTTATCATTAACAGTTAGAAAGTAAAGTTGGCCGTAATTCTCTTGCGTTTAAGAGCTTCGAGCCAAGATGGACAAGGTTAAGAAAATGAAATATTGACATTTCTCCGTTTAAAAGCTTGTTTTTTCACTGAGCGCAGGCCACCCTGTAGTCGCACGCAAAAGTCCATTATACAAGGGATTCAGAGGGTGTCTGCCCCCCCCCCCCCCTCTCCATCTTGATTTTAGAAACATAGTGCAATTATACATTTTTGCATGTGTTTTATTGTTTTATTTCTGTGCAACACATTCGGTACTGTCTGCGTATTGTGCGCCTGGCATCTACGAACACTTCCATTTGAAAAAGAGGAGATAGGTTTAGGATGCGCACTTCCCGATGCCTTCAGTTTTTATTCGCTTGCTACTTCCTCGTTGCATTTCCCCCCTATTTCGAGAGAGTCAGAATACTACACTAAACACACACTGCTACTAAACACAGACTTCGCGCGTGCGCAGATTCGACGGAGGTTTCGCGAAAAAATGTTAGACAGTACATGCATACCCTTGACCATTAGGGTGGGGCGAAAAATAAAAAGTTTTTCAGATCAACTTCTAATAGTTGCCAAAAGTTGTCTTTGGTGATTGTTAGCTTTTGTGCAAAATTTGAGAAAAATCGGTTAATATCTTCAGGGGGCGCTGCGATCGCAAAGTTTTATCATAGCTTTTATCGGGATTTTATGGTTAAAATATGAAAAACAATGCCGTTAGCTAATCTCATTGCATTTTTTTTACTCATAAGATATATTCATGCATTCAAAGCATATGAAATAACTCACAAAAAATTATTTTATATGATATATTTATATTTCAAGCATTTAAAAAGAAACAAAAACGTGAAAAAAAGTGATTTTTTTTAAATATAAATATATCATATAAAGTAATGTTTGTGAGTCATTTCATATGCTTTTAATGCATGAAAACATCTTTTGAGTAAAAAAAACGCAAAGAGACTAGCTAAAGGCATTATTTTTGATATTTTAACCATAAAATCCATCACAAAGCTATGGTAAAACTTTGCGATCGCAGCGCCCCCTGAAGATATTAACCGATTTTTCTCAAATTTTGCACAAAAGCTAACTATCACCAAAGACAACTTTTGGCAACTATTAGAAGATGATCTGAAAAATTTTTCATTTTTCGCCCCACCCTATTGACCATGTCCCCTTCCCCTTTTCTCCAGAAAACTTTGAAATCACGGACCTGCATATGCTCATAATCATGGCGTCATTAAGAAGTCCAAAGCACGCTCATTACAGAAAGTGTGTGACGTTCTCTTAAAAACTGCGCTTCTAGGAATTTTCTTTTACAGCTCTTTCAAAAAATAAAAGTATTATTTACTCACCAGAGAAAGAGTTTGAAACTAATAGAATAGTGCCATTCCACGAAAACGCGGCCATCTTGTAACGCACGTGACGTTCACGTATTTCATTAAAAAGTAGACTTTAAAGGGTAATGAACTAAAATTTGTTCGTTAAAACCCTTTAAGCGCCACGGGTTCTACTTTAAGACCCCTTAATATTTTTTTTCCGCCTCTAAGTAATTAATATTATTTTTTTTGAAGTTAACTTCAGTTCAATAATTAAGTTCCTAGTTTTATTGATCCTTTTTTTCAAAATTCTGGACGGTAAATTCACCTAGTAAAATATCTATAAGCGGAATTTTACGTCGCGGTCGCTCAAAGGGTTAAGAAATCACAAGCTGATGAGGGATTTCTTACGCAAAACACTTCATTTCTTTGCTCTTTAAAATTACTGCTTCTTAATGAAATATATGAGCGTCACGTACAGGACAAAATGGCGGCGTTTTGTGGAACGACCCAGTATAATCTTACACACCATCTCAACCAGTAGCGTACATAGACTTCGGAGCGCCCCCCCGCATGATTTATTAGTGCGCCCCCCCCCCCGTAAGATTTATAAGTATGCCTATCTTAGATTTATGGCAAAAAATTAAAAGCTATAATAAGACTTCGTTGAAAAGTATTCTGATATTTAAAATCAAGGTCTATTTGGTGCAGAGTTCAAAATTTTGATTTTGAAATTTTCATTTTGAAAATCATTTTCAGAATATAAACCAATGTCAGTGTTTACGTTAAAATCTGCTAAATTAGACTCATTTAAATCGAAACTGGTAGAGAATTTATCATTAGCGTTTTCAAAAAAATTTTCAGAATGTAAATAAATATCAGCATTTATGCTAGAATCTAATAAATTAGACTTATTCGAATTGAAACTGAAGGCGATTTCATTATTTGCCGGATGATAATCATTTACAGTATTCATGTTAGAATCTTTTAAACTGGACTTACTTGAATCGAAACTGGCGGGATTTTCATTGTTCACGGAAGATGAAAATGTGTTTGCAATATCATTTTCTAAACTTGCATTTCCTTCACAAATCGAATAGGCATTATTATTCTTTAAAAAAAACTATTAATCTTCTGATATTTTTCAGCTTTTACTGCTTCTTCCTTTTCCGAAACTCTACACCAGACGGTTTTTTTTATTCATTGTGATGGAAACTTAGTAAAATATCATTGTATGACTATTTCGCGGGCAATATTAAAGCTAATTAGGTCAGTATATATTGGAATAGAATAGACAAGGAAAAGAGTTCGACTTTGAGCTCTGTAGGTCTGCCGTAATCACATATTTAAAGCAGACCTGGTGGCGGCAATAGCAAGTTTGCTATAATAGCACAGTTATCGTCCCCCTTTTTAATCCAAAATGGCATAAATCAGTTATTGTGACTTCTCAGCAAGGTTCTTTATTTGGAATTTTTTTTTCAAATTATCTGGCAAATTTCTAGACTGAATAGGAAGGAAGCATTTTTTAAAATAAAGCCTAATGTCTCTTCAGTTTCGTGAAAACACTAATATTAATGCCGCCTCTTCTCAGCAGATTGAGGCATTAGTGCATATTAAGAAAGTAAGTTGCCACCCTTAAGCCAGGTTGCCAACTTACCGCCTTGTATGTACAACTACTGTGCATACTCTTATTTTATTATTCGGTAAAATTCTAATTTCATTCGTTAAATTGAATTCGCCCCCTCCAAAAAACGGAGTTCAGGCGCCCTTGATCATAGGAGCTCAATTAGAGGTGGACAGGGGGCATATGTTATGCAGGAGAAGGCAGGTAGGGTGGTGAAATCATTACGTTATGCATCATATGTGACGTATCGATGCAGATTTCATTCGGAACAACTGGAAGAGACATTGAATACAGGGAAAAAATAAGTTTTTTGTGTTATTTTTTCAGAGTGCGCCCCCATACCTCTGGCGCCCCCCCGCGCCGCGGGGGCTGCGGGGGCGCTATGTACGCCACTGATCTCAACTATTATAAAAGTGTTAAAAACGTGCTTTCCCATAACGTACCATAAAAATCGCCAACGAGCGAACAAAAGCCAAATGTAACCATCCACATCACCCATTCCTCTTGTCCATTTCCATCGGCAGCTCGTACTGACTTCTGAAACCGTTTCTGCGTTTTCCTACTTCGGTTTTCACATTAATCATGCACCTCTCTCATTCAAAATTGCATGTGTTTACATACCGCGCAGGGGCGTGCTTATTTCTTTCAGCCCCCTCGTCATTCTATTCCCAGGGCTCTTGGTAAAAATGTCGGTGTTTGAGCCACGTCCGTCAGAATTTTCCCCTGGCGAAAATTCATTCTGTATTTTTTTTCTTCTTTCAATTAATTTATCTGAGTGGAAATTTAAGATTAGGAGAAAATTGTATCGTCTGCTCTTTATTTAATTTTAGAGATTTGTGGAAAAAACAGCACTTAAATCATTTGGAAGAAATATTTTGCGTTTTGAAATATTTTTTGATAATTAGTTAATGGATGCATCGCTTGAGTAATTTCGTTTAAAATATTAAACGCTCGCTTCGCATATATGCAATTTATTTTCTTCAAATTAAAACCCTGAATTCTTTGATTAATTTCATTTTAAAATGCTTCGAAAAACTCGCTTTTTGCCAATAATTATTTTTTCAAACAAATTAAATACCATTTACTTATTTGTTATCATTAATTTTGCTTTTAAAATATTTATTAAAAAAATGATGAGGCCATTTTCTTGAAATGTATATGCTTCAGTATTTTCTAATATTTTTCTTTAATTTTTTTAGTTAACTAAAGAGAAACTTAGTTCCCTTAATATATAAAAAGATTCACTACTCAATTCAGCTCAAAACATTTCCCCATTAGTAATAGTTGGTTGCTCTCCAAAAAAATGAAATTAATGACATAGTAATCTTTCTAATGCACTAATTTTTACGAACTAACTGCTCTCATGCCATTCCCAAATATGTGCTTTCGATTTAATTTAGCCTGAAGCAGAGATCCTTTCAATATGAAGAGAGATACAACTATGGAAAACTGTCTAGGGGAGCAGCTATAGGGGCTGTTTGCTGCCCCTATTCTTCAGGGTGTTTTCTTGAAATTTATTAAAATGTAATTCACTAGACGCTTAATAGATAAAATTATAGATTACTGCAATTCTTTGCATTTTATTTATAAAGTATTTAGACAGTGGCGTACATAGCGCCCCCGCGGCGCGGGGGGGGGGGCGCCAGAGGTATGGGGGCGCACTCTGAAAAAATAACACAAAAGAAACTTTTTTTTCCATGTATTCAATGTCACTTCCAGGTGTTCCGAATGAAATCTGCATCGATACGTCACATATGATGCATAACGTAATGATTTCACCACCCACCCTGCCTTCTCCTGCATAACATATGCCCCCTGTCCAACCTTTAATGAAACTTGGAGTATAATTATTGTAAGATATCCTGGTATTTTCTAGTAAGATTTCAATGTGGCAAGTCTATATTGTTTATTACCTTTCCTGAATTCTGCTTTTTCGTTGCAATTACAATTTTCATTACTTTATATTTCGAAATAAACTAAATTTTAACTATCAGAATACTCTTCAACGAAGTCTTATTACAGCTTTTAATTTTTTGCCATAAATCTAAGATAGGGCATACCGTAAAGTCGGGTTACTTGGACCCACAAGGAGGTTACTTGAGCCCACAGTAAAATGATAAAATCTGGGTTTGGTACTAGCATTAGAAACTGCAGAGTGCTTGTACCTAGAGGAGAAACGAGGAACTACGTGCAAGTCTTCAACTAATAAGTACCAAACATAGATTTTATCATTTTACTGTAATGGGCTCAATTAACCCCTTAGGGTCCAAGTAACCCGACTTTACAGTACTTATAAATCTTACGGGAGGGTGGGGCGCACTAATAAATCTTACGGGGGGGGGACGCCGAAGTCTATGTACGCTACTGTATTTAGACACAATTTCGATGAATCCTATTATTGTCGGTATACATGGCTCCTGAACCCTCCCTTTGTATCTGCCCCTGCACACTGGTGATAGAGTATACTTTGTTGACGATTCAAGCTCTTCAGTTAATCGCTGCTTCCGAATATTGCCTCATTTCCCACGAATTTTACAGACTTTTAAGTCTGACAGAGATGGAAGCAAACGCTTCGTCTTTTCAAAATATCATTGGTAGAAAACTAAAGGGGTTAGATTTCGGGACTTCGGAAGCCTGGTCCCAAGTAGCACACTTCGTTGTTTAAACGGTGTAAAATGGTTATTAACGTTGTAACAACCGATTAAAAACGTTTATAAAACGTTTAAACGTTATTTGTGCTACCTGGAGTATAAGACCCAGAGCGACTATCTATCTATGAGCACCGGAAACTACTTTACATACCATTTAATGCTGTGACTATACAAAGTTCCCTTTGCTAAATTTCGTGGGAAAATGAATTTCAAGAAGCATTTTTGTGATTTATATTTCAAAAGGTTCAAAAACCGCTAAATACAAGTGCTATATTTTATGCATGTTGCATTATCAATCAAAACAACCGGCAGACGATTTTTTTTTCTCCACAATATGCACCAATTTCCAATTTGACATTAATTATGTAAAAAAAAATGCGGTAAAAATTAAAGATATGTACCCTAGATATTTAAAATCACCCATAAAGAAATATCAAACCTCCAACTCAAAACAAAGCAAATGAATGCAAGAAATATTACCTAGTCGAGGGCAAAACGATAAATATCCTCCAGCTAAACATCCGGGGCTTAAACGGAAGCCTTAGTATAGTCTGTAACTATGGCAACTACACGTTCGTCATCAAAATGCTATGAATAGGTTTCAATGTGAATGGAAAAGCTCTCCGCTGAAGGCTTCTTTTGAAAACGATACACTCCACCATAGAACTCCCTCTGAAAGCGAAAGCGCGGGCTTTCGCAAATGTAGCAATTGAATCGGGACTTAATTGCTCTGGCAGGGAACGTCTTCGTTATTTAATTTGTTTAGAGCCCGCGCTTTGCTCCGGATTCGGTGCCAAGGAGTAATTACTGCCGGAAATGTCCAAATCTGCGTGATTAATATGCGTCCATTGTGCCTGCGTAACTGACAAATAGTCGGACCCCTCATATTACGGTTTTAATAATGTTGCAATATGAGTGATTTAATATCAGATTCGGGCCTTAATTAGTGTTTTCTTTTGAAGCTGTTGGCGGTTGTTGATTCCTTTTGGTAAACAGCGTTTGATTATGGCATGTCGCTTTCTTGAATGCACTTTGTTCTGTGATATTTAATAATAGAGCATGGAACATTTTTGAACGGTTTCAAAATCGAATACAAATTGAGCTCGGTTTTCAATAAACAAATAGCAGCTTTTGTTCCTTTTTCTGAAATCCGATTTTTCCCTTCTTAAGTCGAACTTTAAGAATGATTTTCACACTAACTCTTTAAAGAAGGCAGGAAAGAAAAAATCCTTGCACGGCTTAACCTTATACTTGTATATCAATCGAAAGTCATGCTTTTTTCTGCAAAATAATAAATTTATTTGAAGTTTTGAGATAAATAGAACTGGGCTTATGCATGTTTCAAAGTTGTTGATTTTATAGAGAAGATAGCAATTGAATCGAGACTTAATGAGCAGTTTGCACTTGTGAGGAATATGCAATATTTAAGGTGATTTCGATGAATTATGACTCACTATTTCCGAAAATATGCTTTTCCATGCAAAAAAAGCTTTGTGTTAATTAATATTCAGTTTTAAAGTGAGAGAAAATTGACGAAAAGTCACGTGACGCGAAAATGCAACGTGATTGGCCTGACGTCACTGTGCCCTTTGCTACTTCGATTACGTTATCGCTACGGTAGTATGCTGGCGAAAGCAATGATCGGTGTTTTTGTCAGGTTCAATAATGTTCTTCAAACTTCTAATATAGCTTTTTATTGTGTTTAATAAATGCTGTGTCCCTTCTAGATTGTAATAGACAGTTATGAGTGCCAAATATTGTGTCTTCGGCAGATGTGAGATTGTTTACTTCGCTCAGTGCCGGTTTTACAATTTTTCTTAGCAGTTGCAAAACGTAGAAATGCCCATTTTCCATCAAGTTTTTAATGGATTTCCTACGCAAAAAAGAATGTTTAACTACTGAAACGGAAAAAAGTATTTTCGTTACATTTTTACATCTGCAGCCTGCAGCCTCAGTGGAATGTGAGCATTATATTGAAGAATTGAAGGAGTTTAAACTAGTACGTTCGAACATTTTTCTCGTTTATAATTTTAAATTGGGAATACACTCATGGTTTTTACTGTAAAGCTATGCTATAACTTGTTTCAATGACCTTATTGAATTACTTAAAAATAAAATAAAGTACATATCTACTGTGCATGGTTATTTTCTAGCTGAAAACTTTGCTATCATTATGAGACCCTCTTGGTTTTTCTGATATGAAAAATATGACCTTTGGTGGTCAAAACCAACAGAATGTTAATTGAATTTGACATTGACTTCCTTTTATCTTTATCATGAACAAGGAGTGAATGTTTAATAATTAATTGTATTTTCTGATTTGCCCAATAATTACCATTCTTTCATTAGTGTATTATGTAACATTAAAGTAAATGAAAATAAAATGCAGCTCTCTCTTTGGAAATGAAAAGCTCAGAGCTGAAAAATAGTCGTTTGGAAAAGAAATCTAACTCATAATTATAAGGTATAAAATTGTAAAGCTTCATTAAATTGCTTCCATGGTTCAACTGTGTGCACAGTATAATCCAATAAAAACCTTGGTTGATCTAAAATCAGTGGAATGCTAACTAAACTCGATATTGATTTCCTGTGTACTGAGTTATAAATCAAATAACTACTGCTTAATTTTTAATACTTAATTACATTAGCTTCATAATTGTCATACTTTAATTTTCCATTGCATTATGCAGCATCCAAGTAAATAAAATAAAAAAAATTGCACGTCGTAATTTTCAATTCAATCTTTTTTTTTTTTTTTTTTTGTGTAACACAAAAATAGACAAATAAAATACAGACCTCTTTGTGGAAATGAAAAACTAAGAAATAAAGCATAGTAATTTGGAAAACAATTTCCAACACATAATTCCAAACTACAAGAATGTAAAGCTTAATTTCTACCTGCCAAAGTTCTGTTACTTAATCAACATGATCCAATAAAAACCTTATTAACTGGATTAAAATCTACTTCCTGTTATTTTTGTCATTGATCATGAAGTTAACATTTAATAATTGATTTAATTACTTGCTTAATGATTACCTCTATTAAAGCGCTCATTGTGCAGTATTTCAATATAAAAATAAATAAATAAATAAAATTTTAAACTAAAGGACAAATGACTCTTTTTTTGGGGGGGGGGGGATTGAAGCAGTGAAGAAAATACTGTAAAATAACTTAGTCTCGCAAGCTGTAATTTTCGTGGAAACTGAGAAATCGGCGATTTCGCAAGCGGAAAATTTCGCGAATTTTAAATTAACAAAACCGAAACTTGAGAAAAAAAAATTCTCGAGGCTAAAACTTTTGCGATTCGGGCCTGCTGAAGAAAAAAGGAGCTTTTATAGTAAAAATTAAAATAGTGATGTGAAAAACCAACTACACCATGCAATACAAGGTATAGATAAATTGGCCTCTATGGTTATTATAGTTAATAGATATAATTTGTTTAAAATTGGGTGATAAAAGTCAATTAAATAATGAACTGGATTCACTATTAATTTTTTATCTTTGTTATGAAATCAGAAACTAATATTTAATAACTATTATCCTATCAATTAGTATAAAAACTAGTTCAATTTTGATATTTTTACTGATAAAGATGTTCCTATTATTCTCACACGGCGAAAAAGCTAAATTATTTCTTAATATTTAACATTGAAATTAGAAATAACTTATTTACTTGCCGAAAAGTGATCCTCACAGCACCAATGAGAGGTTTTGTTGGATAGTTTATTGTTCTTTTTCTCATCCGTTCTCATTGCATTTATCCATGCTTTTCGTTTGGCAGGATCTTTTAGAACACTAAAAAATAGCTTGTCAGACGTATTATAAGTTGTATTTTTGCAACAAGGGACAAGATAATACTTATAACTACCCTTTTTAGTCTCTGCCATGCTCTAACTTTTATAAATAGGTAGTACACTGAAGTGACAAAAGTCATGGGATAGCAATATGCAAATTTTCAGATGGCAGTAGCATCGCATAGAACAGGTATAAATGCGCAGTGCTTTTACAGAGCTTTCATTTCTGTTCAAGTTATTCATGTGAAGAGGTTTTAACGTGATGATGACCGCACGACGTGAATTAACAGACTTTGAACGCGGAATGTTAGTTGGAGCTAGACGCATGGGTCATGCCATTTCGGAAATCGTTAGAGAATTCAACATTCCCAGATCCACTGTGTCAAGAGTGTGCCGAGAGTATGAAATTTCAGGCATAACATCCCACCATGGACAGCGCAGTGGTCGACCGCCTGCACTTAAAGATCGAGACCGGCGACGTCTGCAAAGAGTCGTAAATTCTAACAGACAAGCAACACGGCGTCAAATCACCGTAGAAATCAATGTGGGACGTACAATGGACGTGTCTGCTAGAACTGTGCGGAGAAATTTGGATTTCTTGGGCTATTCCAGCAGAAGACCGACTCGAGTGCCTTTACTGACAGAACGACATCGCTTGCAGCGACTCTCGTGGGCACGTGAGCATATCGGTTGGTCCCTAGATGAATGGAAAACCGTGGCCTGGTCCGATGAGTCACGATTTCAGCTGGTAAGAGCCGATGGTAGGGTTCGAGTGTGGCGCAGACCCCACGAAGCCATGGACCCAAACTGTCAGCAAGGCACTGTTCAAGCTGGTGGTGGCTCCGTAATGGTGTGGGCTGTTTTTTCATGGCATGGACTTGGTCCTCTAGTGCGACTGGATCGAACATTGACTGGAAATGCTTATGTGCAGCTACTTGGAGATCACTTGCAGCCATTCATGGACTTCATGTACCCAAACAACGATGGGATTTTTATGGATGACAATGCGCCATGTCACCGGGCCACAACTGTTCGCAATTGGTTTGAAGAAAATTCTGGACAATTCCAACGAATGATTTGGCCACCTAGATCGCCCGACATGAATCCCATTGAGCATTTATGGGACACCATCGAGAGGTCTGTTCGTGCCCAAAATCCTGCCCCATCAACGCTTTCACAATTATGGACGTCTATCGAGACAGCATGGCTCAATATTCCTGCAGAAGACTTCCAACGACTTGTTGAGTCCATGCCATGTCGAGTTGTTGCACTTCGCCGGGCAAAAGGAGGGCCGACACGATATTAAGAGGTATCCCATGACTTTTGTCACTTCAGTGTATTTATCAAAAGTAGGGAACCACAACTCTAAAACGCAAGCCGAATCGGTCTTCTACTAGCGATTGGCGCGGCGCCGCTGTGCATTGTGACGTCACATCAGCGGCCATCTTGATTGCAGTGTTTTCCCGCGAAATTTTTAAAGCCAACTTTAAATATTAATATCTTTTCTCACAGAGATCGTATAATTTAAACATAGGTATCGTTTTTCACGTCTTTTTCTGCTCTACAGTTTGGAACTAAGAACGAAAAACGTGCAAAGAGCTCATTGCTGGAAGGAACATCTTCGTTATTTTGTCTGTTTAGAGCTTGCGCTTTGCTCTGGTTTCGGTGAAAAAGATGAACTTCTGCCGAAAATGTCCAAAGCTTCGTGATTAATATCCTTCCATTGTGGCTGCGTAATTGACAAATAGTCGGACCCCTCATATTACGGTTTTAATAATGTTGCAATATGAGTGATTTAATATCAGATTCCGGCCTTAATTAGTGTTTTCTTTTGAAGTTGTTGGCGGCTGCTAGCTCCTTTTGGTAAACAACGTTTGATTATGGCATGTCACTTTCTAAAGTACACTTTGTTCCGTGATGTTTAATAATGCAGCGCGGAAAATTTTTGAATGGTTTCAAAACCGAATACCAATCAAGCTCGGGTTTCAATGAAACAAAGTACAGTGGACGTCGGTTAATTGACTCAGTGGTAAATTGAATCCACCGCTTTAATGAATTCAAACCGACGAAAACATAACATCCAGCTTTATTCAGTTAGCCGTTTTATTGAATCAAAACTGTTTGGAACAAACGTGATTCGTGTTTATGTGATTCATATAAGCGGCTACTGTAATAGCTTTTATTTTATTTTTTTTTTGAAATCCAATTTTTTCCTCTTTAAAGTCAAACCGTTAAAACAATTTTCATATGAACTCCCGAAAGAGTGCAGGAGAGAAAAATCCTTGCACATACTAAGAATATATATCAATTGGAAGTCATGCTTTTTCTGCAAAATACAAAATTTATTTCAAGTTTTGGTAATGTTATATCTGGATTTATGCGTGTTCCTTAGTTGTTGTTTTTGTCGAGAAGATAAATCAAAGAGAATAATATTGTGATTCAGTAACAGAAAGAGATTTTGCAAACACGAGTTTCAGGAACACAAGGAACATATATGCAAAGAGGCAAATAAGCTTCTGGACTTAAACTGCATTTTGCTGCAATGCTTTTCACATGAAGAACAACTCAAATACTTCCCTTTTTGATTATTACCATCAGTAGCACAGCCAGAATTTTCTCTCAGCCTATTTGGTAATAATCATTCCTTACTCGTACTCTATTATTTCCCTAGGATTTGCATGTGGGCGAAAAGTCAAGAGTGCTGAATGTTTAAATCCAACACTTCTTTGCTAAACCATCACTAACCATCATAAGAAAATTCAAATTGAGCCATATCTTACTTAAAACTAAAAGTGTCCTACCTTAAACGAAAATATCGTTTTTTTAATCAAATGTTGTAACCTTAGTCCTTAACTTTGGCCTTAAACAAATACGCTTCCTTCAACTTGAAAAAATATCCTAAATTTTTTTTTCAAATCCTAATTTGTATTCTGAAACACGTCGATTTTCTGTTAGGTCAACTCTGCGCAGAAGGAAAGCATTTTACTTCTTAAATGATAAAGTTAGAAGTTCTAACTGCACTTTCGAACTTTCTAAATACCAGATCTAAAATATCTCTGCCCCCCCCCCCCCCCCAGCAAAGACATCCACAAAACGCATTGTTGTTTCATTTGCTACATCTGTACTATTTCATCTGCTTTGTAGTGCTGTCAACTAAGCGTAGTCCCTTTATGTTAAAGTTATTTGATCTGGGGGAATAATAACAAACAAGAAGTATTAATTAAATCAAATTTAACTATAGCGTACTTCAAAAAAATATGAGAAAGTTTTTGTACTTGTTGCTCAGGTTGAAAAAACGAGGTAGACTTTCCCACCCAGAAGAAAATTTCAGGTGGGATAAAATAGAAGTGGGAGTTTTTTTTTTTTTTTTTGCTGTTTAGTTTTAATTATTTGAACATTTTAGATAAATATTCATTTGAACAAACTATTTGCATAACATGTTGCATGGAATTTATTTAATGAGCATAGGATCGAAAGAGAACTTTCCTCTTGTTTGTTTAGAACAAAGGTGCATTTTATTATCTTAGGGATATCAATTTGACTAGTTTTTTCAAGAAAGCATTTTCTAAAAACTCCTTTTAATGCCTTTCATAGGTAAGAGTATTTTTTAAAATCCATTATTTATTAAATAGCGTACTAGTGAAGTACTCTAAATTGGTGTGAAAAATGTAACGATGCCTCGAGAAAAAAAAGTACCAATCTGGCGATCTTTCCAACAATAACAGACCTCCGTTAAGATAAGTTCGTCACTCAACCAAATAGAAATAGAAAAAATAGATGAAATGAAATGGTGATTCTGAAAGTCTTCAAATTTTAATTGCATTATATAGAGGTAAAGTGTATGCTCTTCATAAAGGTCAGCAATGAAGCAAGAATTTAACATATTCATAGCCTTTGTAGAGTCGTCTAGGCTAAAAACAAATATTTATTAAAATAGAATTGACCATTTGCGGTCTTTTGATTGGAAAATTTTAAGGAATAACCTCTATTTTTCCGGCAAAATTATCTCTAGTCTTCAATTGTATTCTTCATATTTATTCGAAATCTTCAAAATTTCTCATTTTTCTTCATTAATTGTTTAAAATTATAATTTTACATACATCTAGTCCAAGTATGAATATAAATGAAGAAATATTTTCTAGCGACAAATAGACTGGATCTTTTTGTTTACGTGCTCAAGTTTAAGGATGAATGAAAATAAATTCAAACTGGATTAACAGCCTCCAAAAGAATCTATAGCTTTTAGAAATTTAGGTGAGACAAAAGCTCAAGAGTTGAGCAAATATTTACCTGTTTCTAATGCGAGAGAATGAATGAAGAAAATAGTACAAAACAAATAAACATGTTTCCGGGAAAGATTTGCTGTGCCCTTATATTTTTCAACGTCTTAGAATTGTTTAGACAGAACTTTATTTTTCCCAATTCGTAATCCCAAAGGTGGTAGTTATAACCGCAAATCCTTAAAAAGATTCTAAATTCCAACAATTTTAAAACGAACGTGATAGAGTTCAGTCCGGTGAACTGGCAGCATTCGAGGTTTAGCAGAATAGTGTACCCTAAATAGCATAAGGTGAAGTTTAGTTGCACAACTGATGTTAAAAAATATAAAAGTTGCATAATGTTTGATTTAATCATTGATGGCTACTTTTGATAAATCTATTGTATTATAAAGTTTTTCTTTTTCTTAGTACAAAGCCGTAAAGCTTTTTGAAGTGAATTACGCACTGACTGTGCGACGTCTAGCAACAACTGTCTGAACATATCTGTTTAAATTTCAAAAGTGATGATTACATCCATTTTATTTAATTTTCACTATTTTCAGTGTCATTAAGTTCCATCTTTTCCTACATTCTTCATTGTCATTTGACACGAGGTCATCTTATCTTGGAGTAACTACATTGCTGATCATTATTTCTTATAGGTTTAACAACTGGGTTTATACTAACCATTTCTTTGCACAAAAAAAAAAGCGGCAAATAGTAATCTCTAAATTGGGAGAACTACGTGACAATCAAACAAAATGTTGGCGATTGGTAATTAACCACATACTATCAATGTTCGATGTCTTCTCTAAATTCTATCTTTAATTTCAAGACTTGGTGCTTCGCTCTCAAGAAATGTTCACTACCTACATGCTGTTTTTAACCCTATGAGATTGGAATTTGTAAAAAACAGTCGAAATTTAGTGCTATATGTAAAATGGGAGAGAGATATGAGTAAACTTTGGTCTAACAACAATTCATATACTATGACATTTAATCCCTAAAAACGTGCTTTCCATCAGATACCTTTTATAACTGCTGTACTGACTAGGCCAATTAGTTTTTCATGTTGACCGTGTTAATAGAGTCTTCATTTCTGTAAAAACGACACTTAACCTGTTCAAATCCACTAAACTCTTCAGTTCGCTTTTTATTCTATCTTAACCCATTTATGCCCAGTAGCCTAAAAACGGGACGCTTGTTAGTTACTTCATACAAAAACCTGTAATGGGTATATCATTTTACAAATGTTGTTTTTCACAATTTAAATACGTCCATCTTCTTGAGAAAACCAGTCAGAGCCACTATCTTGACATCAGAGTTTATTTATTGACAACTATTTTCAGACAAATCAGTCAAGCAACGATCCAGCATGAGTAGCCACAGAAAGTAAATGTTTTTTACGAACTTATTTTTCAGAAAACTACACAATTTTCACATGATTTGCTAAAATTGATCACAGATGCCTTCTGTCATGTTACTTTGCACAAGTAAAGTCAAGTAAGGTCGTATTTTCCGCACATATCTGCCTAGTGTCCCATAAACAGGACGTTAAATAACTCAATAAATATGGCAACGGCGATATATTTTACGCCTAAAATGTATATAAACCATTTCAAGTAAGAGTTTTAAGCAGATAAAAATTGAAGAAAAAAAAAAACTTGGGCAAAAATGGGTTGAATATTATTACTATAACCTGTTTGTCATTGCGCGAGATCTTCCTTGTTCCATTATCCAATTCAATGATTTACCCTTCAATTCAAAGCTCATCGTAGACAAATCATATTTTTGCCGTTATTCCTAGCATGTACCTAAAAACGGTTTTTTGCATTTCTTCTTTCAAGTGCGAATGCTCCTCACGGGTCAGCTAGTTCTATGCTAAACACACAACTGCAAGTTTAAACAGATGACTCAAGTGCACTCTCTTCAACTTCGATTATTCAATGCTTCCTCATAGTCCACTCTCGTAATTAATTGTCTCAGCATCCCAGATAATTGTTCGAAGACATGAGATCCCACTTGTGATTCTAATCGTTCCATTGATGTTTACACACTGGGATATCCGCCCCCCCCCCTAAATGCCCATTATACCCCCGATAGCCTGAAACAGAACTGGAGGGGGTGGTGGTTCATGTGCTTTTGTTTCGGTCGGTGACAAATTTAATACAAGTTGAGCCGAAACTGTGTGGTTATCTGCTTGGTTTCCATGGAGATTACTAGGAATGTATTGACCCCGGTTTCGCGGCTGAGGTTGGTGGACATGTTGTTGGGTTAAACTGAGAGAATTTCAAGTAATGGTCTGTGAATCCTATCGTTTGAAATCACCTCTTGACGAAGGAGCGGTGTGCACTTTGTAAAGGCCGCATCAAGCTACTTCGGGTCATTCCTCAGTCACGTGTGGTAACAATCAGACTCAAAATGTTCACCAATATTCTGCTCTAGCTCTTTATATTTTAACCGAGCAAGAGTAAACACATTTTTTTAATTTTTGCATTTGATATAGAGACACTGCTAACACAGTTAAATTTTTGGTTAGTAATTTTGTTATTTAAAATTTTATTATTTGTATGCGTCTCGTGCAGAACATCCAAAGTCAATTGGACTACATGCAATGGTTATTTTTTTGCTCGCTTAAGTTAGCACTGGCAAAACAAATTGTAGATTTGGAAAGCTAAGATTCCAATATAAATGACACATATCTCATTTGTTAAGAAATAATAATTCGAGCAGTTGAAAAAACAATGCATAGGGTAATCGCACGAAACAGTAGCCATTTTGTCCCGCACGTGACGGTTCCTATATTTTATTAAAAATTAATAAGTAATGTCGAAATATTTATCTGAAGAAATCACACATACGTGCGGGATTTCTTAATCAAAAAAAATGTTCATTAACCTTTTAAATTATTATTTTGAATAAAATATAAATAGGGTAAGGGCTCCAGTAGTCGGCTAGTCTCCAGTAGTCGGCCACAATGACATGAAACTCCTCATAAATAGTACATTTTTAATTCAAAATCAGATATGACGCATTCACACATTCATGTACCTATCCTCAATCATCAACCAGTGGCAGTTAAGTTTTGGGTACTTTTTTGAATGAGTAATGAGTCATTTTATTTTGAATGGTGTGCCCGTCATCCAAGATTGCGATTCTGCTTATTTTTCAGCTAAGATGATTCCGTGGCCGACTACTGGAGCATTTACTAGTGTTGACAACAGCTTGGATTTTAACATAATTTTTTTTTAAATTTCTGAAACAAGTAGGTGATTCACTATCAGAAAGGCTCATTCTAAAGTTTTACCTTGTTTTTGTTGCTGTATTGATAGCTGAAAGTTTTAGGTTAGCCAAGATCAACAAAAGATCTCTTAAATGGCCGACTACTGGTGCTTTTACCCTATATGTATAATATATATACATATGAAACAGGGTGTTTCAGGGTCGTAAACATCCTATCTCTTTTTTCTCTAAGAATATTTTCTGCATGCTAACCGATCTAATTAGATGCTGTAGCAATAACATTTTATTTATTTTTTCCTGAATTAGGTGGTGTTCATAGTCCGAATTCTTTAGCTAATAATATTCAGTCCTCCATTCGAGTTTAAGACTTAAAAAAAAATATTTAAATCCACATAGAACAACGGGCCCGTTATTTAGGGGGCAGGGGGGGGGGTCAATTGCCCCCCCCCCCACTTTGAGAAATCAATGTATTTACATATAAGTGGGCGTGGTTTTTTATGTTTTTAATCATTTGCCCCCCCCCCCCCTGGAAAAACTTGAAATGACATCCCTGCAGAACAATTAAAACGAAAAAAATTTAGTCATAGTTTTTCAGTAGATATTTATGATATTGCGGATGATGATTGGAACAATGAATCAAGTAAATAATAATAATAATAATATAAAACGTACATCAAAAAATGCATCATACAACGTGCCTATGTTTTTTCTCAAAGGAGACACGTAGACTACAATGTTGTACCTCTTTCAGTAGTTTTGTAAATTACCGCAAGGTAGTGTATTCTATCTCTAGAGCTGCAAATTTCCTATTTGCATAGGTTTCGAAATGATATCATCAGCAACAACAGGCAAGATATACTATCCACACTTCATAAAACATTCTCGTAAATTTTTTATAGCGTTGCCATTCTAAAAATCTAATAATTAGCAAACTACAATTAAATTAAATAACGGCAAAAAAAAAAAAAAAAAAAAAAAAAAACATTTTCAGACGATAAATAAATTC
The DNA here is from genome assembly GCA_038373865.1 of Uloborus plumipes. Taxonomy (NCBI): domain Eukaryota; kingdom Metazoa; phylum Arthropoda; class Arachnida; order Araneae; family Uloboridae; genus Uloborus; species Uloborus plumipes. Next base: position 253,136 of record JAXGGA010000325.1, read on the forward strand.
ATTGAAAACAAATGCTAAGCTATGTAAACGATAAATTTACAAACAACAGTAACGCTGAAACTTACAATATTAGGTACATAATATATTTTCAACAAATGAAAATGTTACTTTTCGTAATTAGTTAACTAACAATTTACTTTTTCATGAATAAAAGGAAACTACCAGCAACCTAGCAAATGAGAAACGTAGTTTAATCCCTTTTATAATTCGAAACAATTGGTAAACTGAAGGCGTTCTTGGTTGGAAGTTAATTTTCTGATGTATTCGATTAAAAGATCATGTCGAGTCCTCGGTTAACGAGGCAAATTGAATTAAATCTCCCAACAACTATTTACTATCTCGACGAGTATAAAGTTAAGAAACAAAATACACTGTTTCCGAAATTTCGTTCCGACTATACTATTAGTTAATCTTAAATGTAAATGGCTATTGTTTTACATGCAAATTCCATTATCTCTCTATTTCATGAAGAAAAATCTGCTTCCATCTTTCGATGCTGCAGCCCTCGGATTATCTTCTGTAGCAATAAATAGATTTCTTCACTTCAGTTTGCTTATTTTCGGGAACTCGCGAAGAATCTAATTTGAATATTTTACTCGGAACTTTCTG